>CM073778.1:76380540-76658797 GCA_037158775.1 Hetaerina titia | reverse complement strand
CCCTCTGTAATAATTAATTTTAAAGAATTTTCTTTTGCATTGGTCATGCGTGGTCTCGTGGACAAGCACGCAATTGTACGTGTACATATTGTTAGGGTGGTCGATATCATAAATGAATCGTATAATAACTCACACACCATACTTTAAATATGGATCCTTGCAATTTCCAACGAGCTCACTTAATTAAGTGTGTCGCATATTTTCATTGAATTTGTTTATTTTTTAACAAAACGCACGTGTGAGTATATAATAAATTAACAAATTTTCATTCTGAAATGAAACTAAAATTATTGTCATAAAGTATAATGACATTCATGTATGGCTGAATGAATTATTAAAATGACGAGAATTTTTCTTATTTTCATTTATAAAGATATTATTAGAGAACATTGTTGTTAATAAAGACTTTTGATAAGCAAAATACGCTTCAGGACAACTTTTGATCATGTTTTAAATAATTGACTTAATTTAAAAACAAGTGGGATAGTAGGACGAGTAGGTAGGTAAGACAAGAAACGAATTTGCTCTGGTACTTGGGAAATACCTATCATAACCGAGGTTCTAATGTTATTATATTATAGTGCTATCGAATATTCTGTAAATGTCCATGCTTTAAGTATCATATTGCCTACACACTCATCATTTTCAATTTAAACTTTGGAGTGCACAATTTATGCTCCATTTAACAGTATTTCTTAATCTCACACAAAATATTAGTGTTATACACAGAGTATGCATGTGTGATGTCACTGTTATATGTATATATATATGTATATATATATATGTATATATATATATATATATATATATATATATACACTTTTTTGGAAAACCCACAAACGTGTAATGTAAATTCACTGATAGTCATAACAAACACAGAAACCAAAACACACAAAAGAGGGAAAACTCACTGGTTCTCGAATTTACACTCGTGTGTTTTGGTTTCTGTGTTTGTTATGACTATCAGTGAATTTATATATATATATATATATATATATATATATACATATATATATATACATATATATATATATATATATATATATATATATATATATAACTTTTGGACGGCACAATAGAACACAGAATAAAACAGATAACACGTAAAAGGACACTCACACCGTAGATGATTTAAACTTTCGGCCTACTCCGAGGCCTTCTTCAGGTCAGACTGAGAGGTTTTGAGGGAGGAGTGCCTGGGGAGGAAGGGGAGGCGGAAGGTTTGGGACTGTTGGGAAGGAAATTAAAGATGGCGGTTAAGGGTGGGAATTTTAAAGGATCGGAAATATAGGATTTATGAGGATTCGCGAGTTCTCACCTCTATGTTGGTGGCTGAATCGGGTAGGGATTCTAGAACTGTTAGGGAAAAGCATTCGTCGAATGATAGGTTGTGTGAACTTGCGTGTAAATGGATAGGAAGAGAAGAGAGTGAAGCGATATATATATATATATATATATATATATATATATATATATATATATATATAAACTTGGAAAAGACGCTCTCCGGGGACGCACAAACACACAAACACTAACACAAAAAACACTACACACATAGAAACATAAAAGAAGGACACTTACATTGGATATTTACGTTTCGACGGCACGTGATGACGACGGCCGTGCCGTCGAAACGTAAATATCCAATGTAAGTGTCCTTCTTTTATGTTTCTATGTGTGTAGTGTTTTTTGTGTTAGTGTTTGTGTGTTTATATATATATATATATTCATTCAAACATAGAAATAGGTATAAGGAAAGGGGATAGGAAAACACATAAAAGGCGAACACAGGGCATATGAGGAAGGCGGTTTTTTGAGCAGATCACGAAAGTAAAAATATTTCCTTATTTTCCTATCCGCTTTCCTAATACCTATTTCTATGTTTGAATGAATATTTGTGCGCTGTGTGGCGGGATTTTCAAGTTTGAATATATATATATGTATATATATGTATATATATATATATATTATTTGTGTTTTCGATTAAACAATTCATGGATTATGATCCACCACGGTAATGCACATCCTCACTATTTATTCGCGAATTTATTTGGCCAAAACAGCACTGTACTGATGTCCCAGTCCCCATATTGGCCAGACATGACCGCGGGTGACTTTTTTCCGATCCCAAAGCGAAAGGAAACCTAAAAGGGTCGACGTTTTGCTAGCATAAATGAGAAAAAAGACTCGCTGAAAGAGTTAAAACCTCAAGATATAGCACAGAAAGATTTCCAGGAGAATTTCGAGGATTGGAAAAAGTGCTGGATTCATTGTATAATATCTGATAGGAGCCTTTTCGAAAGGGATAATACTGATATAGAGGAATAATAAATATGCTCTCTAAATAACTCAAATTCTTATTTTTTTATTGAAAACACCTCCTAAGTGCAGACGATATGCTAAAAATATTTATCAATTTTGACTAGATTTTATTTTAAATACTAATCCTCGTTAGTTTCGAGTCCTGCTCTAATACCAGTGGTTATTTTGAATATCTCCTGCCGCGGTGTTGATTCATTCGCCCCCTCAATGCGAGAGGACCGAGGAGCCCTTCTTGCAAATCCTCCCTTGTGTCCCGCTGCCATTTTGCCCCGCCCAATCTCTCTCCTCATCTTCCCCCGACCGACTGAAGCCGCCGCCGCTTTCATCGGCTCCTTTGTCATTACAACCCCCCAAACCCTCTCATCTCGTCTCTCCATATTCCTTCCTCTCTAGCATTAAGTATTCCGCCGCACGTGAATTATAAAGACGGTCTGCACCCCTGCATCCCTCCCCTCCTGGAATCGCGAGACGGGGGTGGTATGTAGGTATTTCTGGGGCGTGGGGGGCATAGGGGTTGGTTCTCCTGGATTTGAGGAGAGGGGGAGGTGAGCCATAGTAGGGAGGGAGAGAGGGGGATGGGGTTGGGTACCCTTCCTTCCTCAATATCCATTCTCTGCCGCGTCTCGTCCGCCATTTCCTTTTTTTTCTCATTCCTACGAGGTGAGGGGGGGTGGAGAGGGTGGGTATGTGGGGAATGAGGGGGTGGAGTAAGGGGTGGGGAGGGGAAAGAAATGAAAGACGCGTCTGGTGGGAGGGGTTGAGTTTGAAGCGCGGATCGCGGAAAATAATGTAACCGTCTCCACTGTTTTAATTTTTTTGCTCTTTTCCCATTTTTTCTATATTCTTTCGTGCACGAGACATGTGGCGCACTCTCGGAGGCAGGTGGATGATTGAATCGATCGCCGATGTCGTAAAAATTAATTCTAATCAAACATGGCGACGGCTGCGGAGTTCCTGTTTTATTCATTTATTCAATCCGCTTTATTGTCCGCACGCCCGGGGGACTTGTCCTTATTGGTGATATTCCGTCTCTTTGATTCATTCATTCATCTATTCTCTCTCACTGACTCTCTCGCTCATTCAGTCGCGTACATCCAACCACCTCCCTCCCCCAACCTCATGGGGGTTAGTCATGGGTTGTTTGCACCCCTCCCATTCCTCAGCCGTCGACTCCTTCGTCACAATAGCACGAAGAGAATCTCATTGGAAATTTAATGCGCGCGCCCTTTTTGGTTTAATTATCTTGTTTACACTGGGATTAAGTAAGCGCCCGTTTCGTCGCTTTGTCTCCGTTCCTTTTGTTCGCTTCCGCCTCTCTCGCCGTGACGATGCTGCATGATGATGATATGATGTCTCGCGGCCCCGCCCTGCGGACATTCTGCGTAATATCCCATCCGTCACTTTCAGAAGACACAGCACCAATATCTCAACCAACTCCCACTCACTCATCGCTAAAAACCTCTGTCTTTGCCTAACATTTCTTTTCTCCACAGTCAATGCGGGTCCAGTCTTTTACCTATCCTTCACCCCCACCCGCCTATCCCCCGCCAACAGTCAGTTTCGCCAGGCAGATGATTCAATTTTTTCTTCCCCAGAACGAAATATGAAGCTGCTTTGTTTGGAATTGGTGTTTGCCCGGCCGTGCCGCTACGACTATGTCGAGCGACATCGTCCAAATTTGGCGGAATGTGTCGTTAGCCAAAAATGTATTCGAGTGCAGTTGGGATATTGGTTCAATTTGCGGAGAATTCTTTAAATGTGGGGTGGGGTTGGGGAAGTAATGATGAAAGACTGTGGCGTGCCGAGGCGGATGACGACGTGGGACGCATTTGGGGGAGGAAGAGAATGAGTGGACGCGGAAACGAATGAGGAAGGGGGGGTAGGAATTCGCGTCCGTTTTCGCCTCATTCCCTTGGCAGTAAAGATCGGTGAGTTCAGTTCGCGGAATTATAATGAAGATTGGCAAGATTGGCGGGGAATTAGTTAAAAAGAGTTTCATCAAACGTTCAAGAATAAATCCTGATCACCTCCCGTACGCAAGCAGATGAAATTGGTTACGCACAAAATTTAGAAAATTGCATGGTAGAAAACTAACGCCTGATATATGAAGATAGCTAGCGAGCACTCATTAGAAATGTCCATATTAAATGAATTTGTAATTTTCCGCAGACTTTATTTCACAGTACCGTTAAGTGAATTTTGTGGAGAATAACAAATCCATTTTACATGGACATCAAACAATTTAACGAATTAAAGCTTGAAAGTGTGAAGTGTACTCTTAAGAAATACTTGATCGGTCTTAATATTTTACCATACCATATGCATATATGTAAATATACACACATACATATGTATACACATACACACACATATACGCAAATGATTATGATGACGACAGTCGTGCCGTTGAAACGTATGTGTCGCCGGAGAGCGTCCATTTCATATATATATTTTTTTAGGTAATCTACCGGCTAAGGTAGGTTTTTGGATGGACACAACTATCAAATAAACATTTTGTGACTCCCCACCAAGCAAACTAATCTATATCAGGTCCCTCTTCATCTCGGTGTACTTCTTTCCTCCCTTCATCCCGTCCAACATCCCTATCCTGTTCCTACCCTTACCTCGCTGGCCCAACATTCTCCCCTCCATTACCCTCTTCAACATTCCACTACCGCTCAATACGCCTTTCATCCATTTTTCCTGCCTCCATAGGATTTCTCTCAACAAACCCCTCTCCTCCCCCACCAATTCTAGTACTTCCTCATTTGTTTTCCTTTCGGTCCATTTCACCTTCTCCATTCTTCTCCACACCCACATTTCAAAAGCCTCCAGTCTACGTCTATCCTCCTGCTTTAGCGACCACGTTTCCGCGCCGTACATAGCTACACTCCCCCACCATCTCCAGTACTTCCTCATTTGTTTTCCTTTCGGTCCATTTCACCTTCTCCACTCTTCTCCATGCCAACATTTCAAAAGTCTTCAATCTACGTCTATCCTACTGCTTCAGTGACCACGTTTCCGCGCCATACATAGCTACGCTCCATATAAGAGTTTTTACGAGTCTTGTCTTAACATCCCTACTCAACGTCCCCGTCATCAAATATATATGTGTGTGTGTGTGTGTTCAATTTTACTCCTATCTATTTTGGCAATCTAACCAAATTATATAGCGTACGTTTCTCATATGTGTCCATAAGTGGAACGACTAATCCTCATTTTTTCATGGCGTATACTAACGTCACAATTCTCATCATAAGTGTACACTATGATACAATGCTATTGTACAAGCACCTAGGCAAATATTAATTTTCATATGGTTTCATATGGGTTCGCATATACTCCGCTTACAATTAAACATATTTTTAGCGGGAGCAACACGTATTTTCATATATTCTCCTATATTAATAAAAATTCAATGCTGCCTATGTACGTTCCCAATAAACATGATGAAAAGTGCAAATTTATTTTTTTTTTCATTATGACGAACTTCTACTATATCTCGCCCGAATTCGTAGGACAGTTGATATACTTTTTCGCGATACAAATCTACCATGCAACCATTTTTCCAAACGAACTTTTTCAGACGAGTTTATGCTCTTTTTATTCTCTTTCTAATGTCTAAGAAGCATTTAACGACACCCTGTATATCAGTTTTTTTTCCCTTATAAAAAATTTCAACTCCATTTATAGTAATTTTCAGAGAAGTAATCGAAAGCTAGACTGCCATCTTTTTATCTCCATCCTTCAAATGATTAATCGGTGATGTAAGGAATAATTGTCAACCCCTTATTATAATAGCCAACACCAAGGCATTTAAGAGAGTGAATACCGGTATATTGGTCATTCCATGATATCCCAGGGCCTGGAAATGGTCTTGGCTGAGTTAATAGCACGGTATGTTTCTCTAAGGTTCAATATCTTTCGTCACCTGTAGTGGAAGTTCCTTCCTGAACCTTCATGTCAATGACAAAATCATTACCTTTAAAGTTTTAAACTTTAAACTACGAACGGTGGGAGCAAAAGACTAGGCTCAACCCTTGAACACTCGAGTAACAACGCGAGATGGAGCGGCTCGCTGCTGCCGGGAAGAGGCTCTCACCTTTCACGGGAGATGTTGCGAGAGATTTGCTCGGAGTCGCTTCAAAACATTCACTCACGTGTCCTACTGTTCGATTGTATCGTTCGGCGAGACGGTCCCCCTCTCTAGGATCCTCCAAATAGATTCTCTCGGCTTAAAGAGCGACTCTTTTTCTCATTCCGCGCCTCGCTCCGGTTTGGCTGGCTTGAGAAGAGCAGTTCAAACATAAAACCTCGCCTTCGGTTCTTCAATTAAAACTTTCCGCCCGCTTGTCGGGATTCTCTCTCTCTCTCTCTGTATGTGTGTGTGTGAGTGAGCGTATGTATCTAACTATCTCTATCTCTTTCTCCCTCTTTTTTCCATCCCTTCGCCGCCCCGTATTGACTCAACTCTCCTCGCCCATTGGTCCCATCTCATCCGACTCATCTTCCTTCGAAAGTAAATGAATTTTCATCCCCCATTCCTCCGGCTCTGCTCCTCGACTCAGAATATTTTTAAATAATCCCTTCCCTCCCCCAATCCCAAGTCCCACTACTTTCCACCCGCCTCCCTCATCCTCCTCCCCCACCCCTTCTCTCCCGCCAACCCTCATCGTCTTATTCTTCCACTTCACGTGGCCCATAAAAAGGAACGTTAATTCTTTTTTTTCCGCGAAACAGATGGGCTTTCGGATTTTATTCCCGTAGGAAGACCCGCGTGCATTTTCCCGTTGTAAAGCGGCGTAGGTATTTGCCTTCTCTCTCTTTCTTTCTTTGCGATTGGCTACTCGCTCTCCTGCTCTTCCGCTCGCTACCTTCCCTTCTCCTCGACGTTATACTTTTTTTTATCTATTTTACAGGATTATTTACTCACTTTGCTTCCTTGGCTTTTGTAAGAGGTAGAGCTCTCAGAAGTCCCGTATTGTTCTGGATCGTCTAATATCTCGTTTCATAGTTCATCTATACAGAAATCATTCCAAGGAACAGATAATGATTTAGTTAGTCTTTGATGATTAATTAAAAATAGCTCTTAAGAATTCACCTGGTCTGAATCGTGGCTCACGAAGTATAAAAATCGTATCCAGTGCTCCAGTGTATTTTGTCTTATTTTCGTGCCCTTCTCTTAACTTGAATTTTCAAGTTCTTTTTTTTAATTACGTTGCGTGCGCTTCATCAAAGTAATGGACAAAAGAGCTCATTTTTTCTTTTAGAACGTTGTCTTATAGGTCTGAAAAATATGTCGAATTTCTGTGTCATGAAATAATAAAGAGTTCAATTAATATTATTCCAAATTAGCCTGTTTAGTTTTTTGTTAGTTTCTGTTGAACCTCAAGTTTTATAATCGAAAAATTGTGAAATTATTATGGTTATTTAACAAGGAAGAATGGATGAAAAAATTGCTAAGTTAAAAAATAGTAAAATTCCTTAATTGGATTCATCAATATTGTTACTTAAAAATGTGAGTTACCTGGATAAAATCCATGGCCATTATTTTGCATAAGCGTTCGGCACCGTCCGGGGGGTTTCGTCGCGGCTAACTCAAAGTGTTTTGGGTAGAAATTCTGCACTGCTCATGCATGGATTTCGAAGCCGTGTGAAATATTTTCTCCACACATAATTGTTAAAAGGGATATTTTATAACTTATAGAGTAAATATATTTTACATATTTAGCATGAGTTCAAATTTCGAGGCTCCTTGTATAAGTTTCTGTGTCCATTTTTACATGTTTCGTTGCTGCGTTGGGTACTCGTATTACATGTCGTGAATGCGACTGAGAATTTTGTGAAAAGCAGAAGAAATGTTTTTAATTTGGTCAAGTTTTTAAGGAATTGGAAATGTAATTACACTCTTCTCTATTATTTGATTTTCACGGTAAAAGCACTAAGCATTTGTTTGGTCAGCCTTGGTTAAATATTTTAATATCATTACTTTTAAAATCAAAATGAGGATTTATCTATTACTTCACGTGTAATATAGATTTCAATTAAACTAAACTTTTTAGCAAATGTTTTTCTTCAGTGGAATTTTAATCATATTTTAACAAATTTAACGTTTTTCGATGACAGACGTTTTGTATAAAATGTATTTATTTCGCCAAAATTTTAATCTTAGAGCTCCAAATTATTTTTGTCATTAGCTCACATGCTCGTGAGTTCTAGATATATAATAATCGTTTTAATCAGATTATGTAACGAATTTTCTTCGACTCAGGTAAGTATGTATAAAGGTTTTACCCATTCAGAAATAAAGCAAATGGACGGGGGTGTGTATGAGAAATTGGGAGTCTTTTTGGTTGGAAAGCAGAGTCATAATTAAGAAACCAGTCATCAAAAACTTTTCGTTAGTCATTAAAATATTTTGACCAGTTTACACTAGTAAGTGATGCATATTTTAGAGAAGTTCTATTGGATTTAATCAATTATTTTTAAGAAAAAAATTCGATTTTGCGAATTCACTGGGAATAAATGTTTAAGTAATCATGGCCTCGTTTTGGTGATTTTCTGCATGTGTGTTTCTAAGCGTTTGTGTACTTTTGATATTTTTCTAAGCTATTCAAACTCAAAAAGTATGAATTATGAGTAACAACTTTTATACTAGTTGATACAATTTTGAAAAAAAAACCAACCTCCGAAACCGATTGTTCCGTTTTCCTTCACCGTGAGTGTGACCATGGTGCTGCGACGAAACTCTTCGTAACTTGAGCAGAAAATCTCAAAATTGTATTAATTACAACACCCTAATTTTCATAAAACACTGGTTCATTTTTTCCTATTTAAAATATTAAATAATTTATTTTACGTTTTGGATATACAGCCATAGTATGTAAAAAATTCAATTTCTTTATTCAATACTCCATAGATCAGAAATAGCAAGGAATATTTATTGAACGTTATTCACAAGACGAATTGTACAAATTATGTTTTTATCTCTTTAATGCGGTCACCATAGAAAGGTTAATTTTAATTTACTTATTTTTTTTAATAAATAACTACTTATATACAAAACAAATGGTGAAAGATAATTTTGTGAGCATGGATCATGAAAATCAAAAGATTTATGAAAAATAAGATGCTGGGTTCCTTATATTTTTAAAGGTAGTGATTTCATTTTAGAAATTCATTTATCATGTCCAAACTCGCTCTTTTATTTCCTGAGATTTGCTGATGCCACGGTATGTCCACCACAATTTTGCCCGAAATACAAGTAACTAATGTGCAATACTTGATTGAGAACTTTTATAACTTGCATCATATCTTTAAAAAACCGTCATTGGAAAACACGAGAGAATGGGAGGAGGTTCGAGCGCCAATCCTGGAACCCTCGTTGCCCGCGTTTGCGGGAGAGAATGGGGAGATGGCCGACAGCTGTTCCTCTTCTCCTCCGCTGCCATGACTCGCAGTCATATGGCGCTTGAAGGGCGGGTAGAAATAATTTAAACTCTCCGACATTCGTTCATCATTCGCATAATATATTTATGAACACGTTTTAGCGTTCTTTGGCATGTCAGTTATAGAATTCAGAGAAGGCCTGTTTGAAATATCTTGACGACTGTACATGGCAGAGATCAAATTTTTTCCCAAAAGTATTTTTTGAGATCTGTGTACATATTTAGCAATACTTTGAAAGTCAGATCATGCTGTGATGGGGATTGAGAATTACCATTTTTAAATCAATTTGTAAATTGAAAAACACCTCCAACGTCGAGAATGCAGCCGATGTTCCTTGTGGGAGGTGTTCCCTCTTTTATTATAAGGTAATTGTTTATTATCTCCAACTTCAGATATATCATTTAAAACGAGTAGCAATTCCATTAGCTTCTGCTTTTAGGAGTTAGCGATAGAAAGTCATTGGGATGACCAGTATGAAGTCTGCTCGATTGCTTCTCTTTTCTTCCCCCGTTTGGGAGTATTCATGAAAACGGATCGCCATACACGAGAGGAAGGTGTTTGACACAATGCGACATTACGGGCTGCGTCGATAAATGATAAGATACATTACCCCATGTGGCAACGCAGCCTCATCTGCTCCTACCTGGAGGACAGGATATTCCATACATCCTAAGGCCGAGAAAATTCCACCTACAGGTCCATAGACCGTGACAGCGGTCTGCCCTAGGACTCACTCTGTTTAATATTGTCATCTCCGACATTCCAATAGACATCGTGCGGAACACGGATAAGGCTTTCTTTTCAGATGATACTGAATTCGTTACCAAGACCGGGAGGTTTTTATGGCAACCTGGTACCTGTGGATGATGGTGGACTACCTGGTTACAACGTAGAACTATAATATATCAGAATTAACGCAACAAAGTGGAAGGTAATTCGGTTAGGAGCGTGACAGAGACGGGAACCTGATGGAATTCTCGTTGAAACTTAAAGAGCTTCCGTGAAAACCAAGTAACTTGCATTGGTCTGTACTTCGGCCATCATCTATATTTTAGGCAGCATTCGTTACGCTTCTGCCATAAGACAAGGGCCCAATGTTTGTATCCTCCGCCGAGTCTTCACTTATCTCAATTGAGACACAGACTAGAATGGACCTCAGAAGCATTCTGTGCGTGACGCTGCCTCTCCGGCCTTAAGAAAAAGAATGCCACGACACACTTCATCCGTTACAAGTCTTGGGTAGGTTCATTTTACGAAACAACATTGATAAAATTAGCCTTTGGAGATCTCCCATTCCTCGACCCATTCCCGTCCTGGTCCCACCACTGATATGGGAGCCGAAGGGCTACGCAGTGCGTTTCTACGACGAGCCTGTTAATGTGAACGCCGAACACCGAAAAATAGTAAAAAGCCGCCCTCTTCATCGGAAAAGGCTTAAGAAGGCAAGAGAATTAAAGAGCGGAGATATGGATCAATATTTGCTGAATAGGAGCAATTTGGTTAAATGAAAGTACAACATTTCCGTCGTGAAGATGCTGCTGCTAAGGAACCTTCAGTGTTGGACAACTACCTGTGCGGTCAACTTGAAATTATTCAGAAGACAACAGAGACATACGTGGATGCTTTCGTTAAGGATTGCTGAGTAATAATTGATTTTAAAGGTAATTGAAATATGCAGTATCATTCACTATCAACATAATCTTAGTGAATATTATAAAGCGCGAAAATAAAAGCTTTCATACATTAAAATGTGACTGACTATTTTCATAATTGTCAGCTAAATCAAAACTTTATTTATCGAAACTTATGTTATTTCTGTCGTCCATCTCAAAAAGAAACTCCATAAAAATGTTCAAGAAGAACACTTTAAAGGATACCTTAACACTTAAACTCTTGAGTATACTGCAAGATATTGACGTAGTGGGGGGACACGGGAGTAGGGACATGGGCGCGAGTCCACTCACCCACTCCTCCAACTCTCTCGCCCCGCCCTGCTGCGGTATCGAAGGATGCCTCGGTCCGCCCTTTGAGCACTTAAAGGGGGTTATAAGCGTGGCAGCCTCGATGATAAGGGAGTCCGATCCTAACCGTAGCCACGTTGAGTCTGCGACCCCGCAAGACTTAGCCTTCTCGCACTTCCACTCCGTAACTATTTTGTCTGCCAAGCCACATTGCCATGTACGTTGACGATAAACTAAGTGTAGGGCTATGTCTTTCCTTCTCTCTTAATGTTGCGACGACAAAAATTGGGGTCAGTTGAGTGGTTGAAACGACGACAATTTGTGCTGTGCACACTCGCTCGCTCACTCGCTGTGATTTGCACAATCACATATCACATACTGTCCAAATGACGGTACTTTCATTCTCTGAATCCACACTTCCATACCGAATATTCTTCTAGGTATAAAACACTGTAAGTATTTGAAAACGTTTCCTTCGAATTCTTGAATTTTCCATACTCTAATCGCTCAAGTAAATTATATGTACCACCCATGAACTTAACTCTGATACGCACCACGCTGACTTTGGAAAGAAGCGTATAATAGGTATCGAAAATAGCAAAATCTTTGTCTAATAGAGCCACCATCTTCTGTTGGCAGAAATCACTTAGGTCGTGTCTATGGAAATTTTCAAAATGTCACTGAACTCATTTGCGTCCTCGGCCTGAGATTATCTGAAGCATTAATAATAATGCCAGCGAACTTTTTCACGAGTCTTTCCTTTCTGCTCTCATTTCCGAGTAAAAATATTTACCGCATACTTGGACCTCTTCGTTAATATTGATGAAGAAATATCATCAGCTACCTCAATACAAATTACACGTAGCCGAATTTCATTTAATTTTACCGCCACCGTTTGGAGGTAAACGATTCAATCCCATTGAGCTTTCCAGCTGAATTTTTTCTCGGTATACCTAATTTTTATGCGACTATGCGCCATTTCTTTTCTCCATAGTTTTCTTCTTACCATACCTTCCTGTAGCACTTAAACACAAAAAATAACACCTTCTACAAAACTCATCCTCGAAATCGATAACGTCCTTACACCCTCTCATATTCTGTGCAAAATTCGATGAAACAGCTTAACATCCATTATGAATCTAGTCTCTATTTACTAGAAGCATGAGTGCCAACAATTTACGCGTTATCTCTGAAAGAAACTAGGTCACTTATAATAACACACTCTGCAAAGCCTTCTTGGAAGAGACCCTGATGAACCTAGTCTGTTAAAAAGAAGCTCCTGCGGAAACGACCCATCGGCGATCAAGATAGAAAGCACTCTATTCACTAGTGAAGAGAATGAGTCCTTTCCAAATCTGCAAGGAGGAAAACCATCTCCTACGTTTGCTCGGATCATTGCGTTGATGATGGTCTCATGAACAATTTGAGGTTATCGAGTTAACCCAAAAGTTTGAATGCTAATTGCAACTTTTTTACAAACACAACTTCAATTTTTGACGTCAAAGTTATCAAATATAGAATTGAAATTATATTTGTAGCCAAAAATCGAAATATTATTTTCACATGATAAAGTGAAGGAGACAAAATAAAAGGCGGGGTAATGAATGACGAATGGTATTTATGAGCAAAATTATCAGCGATAGAATTATCAAAAATAGAGAAAATGACGTCAAAACACCTTTCTATCAGAAGAACATTTCCTGAATAAAATGATTCGGGCATAATAAGGAGGAAACTGGTTCTCAATAAGGTAATTACCCTTAGCAATTTTTATACCTTAAAGATGCGGAAGGCTTAGCAGAAGGGAAATTTCTGCTGATGACAATATAGATAGTCATTAAATATGAAATTAAACGCATAGACACGGTTATTCAAGCATGTATTTGTGCTAAGTGGATGTCATAAGATTTTCCATTCATTATTTTCCAATTGTCCAAGGAATTCTATCCATATATGCTGATAGGTTTTGGACTCTTCCTGACTGCAGTTAGTTTCTGTGCATCACAAGGACTTCCTCTTTATTAGCTCTATATTATTTGTTTCTTCTGCCCCACTTACCCAACGTTTTCCCTTCAATCACGACTTTTAACATGCCTCTATCTTGTAATATGTTTTCACTCATTCCCTCCGCGTTTCATTAATTTCCCATCCTCTTCCGCCCTATTTAAAACCCCAGCGTTCGTTTTCCTCTCAGTTCTACTCCTTTTCTCTATTCTCCGCCACACCCACATCTAGAAAGACTTCCATCTACGTTCAGGCATAAATTCTATGAAACTCAACGACGAATTATATAAAACTAGAGAAACGAGGAAGTAAATAATGGTGTTAGAAGGGAGAAATTCGAGACAAGTGATAGAGGACCACGGGGATATGAGAAGAAATATTGACATTGTTAGGTAAACGGTGGGTAGGAATACAGTAACTCTTACCTGAATATTCGAGCGTAATGAAAATCATTTGTCATTGATTTTTATTTTATAGAGTGTACGTTCAAATATCTTGTTTGAAACCTCCTTAGATATTTTTATTTCTGGGAAAATTGTTGAGAATCTCTTCCTTGAAACGCGGATTTGAACCTTTTCCGCCGCACAGGGATTTATAATTAATCAACTCACCGGGTAGAAATTTACGACGACACTTCACTCAATTCAGTTTATGCATTTACCTTGATATTAATCCGAAATGTCGACGATAATTCAAGTTCCAGCCTTCATTCCCAGATGAAGTACGGTTTCTACAAGTTTATAGGAATGACAGCCGCTTTTGATTATAGCCAGAGCGCAGAAACTCCGACACATTAAATGATTAGCTATATCCATTAATACCGTTTGGTGAGCCGGATAATTTACCTGGTGAGTTCGTCATCCATATTGCTCCTCGCTTTCCGTATGGTCATTCAATCAACCTTAATGCACTCTCGAATTTGTAGATTATCTTAAGATAATAATTTTTTTGTGTTTATATTTTTGTTGGACATTCTTTTCAATTAATTCATCGCATTTTACCCTTAAAAATTTGGGAATTTAAGTTACATACACATTTTTCGCATTTTTTATTTCAAATAATCACTTTATTAACATTGGCGTCACTAAAAAATCGGTCTTCGCCGACATGAATGCTCTCTCGACCGAATTCAACGTGCGAGCTCCGATATCCAGGGAATTTCTTCATTCATAACCCGGAAGTAAAATTTTCACATCTTAAAAATATTCTTACCGTCACTGAAAATTTTCGTCGAAGTGGGTGTCGTTACGCCTTTCAAATTAAAATATAAAATATTTGCTTCCTCCTCTAAGATAATTTGCAAAATATGTTCCTTGGCTCAACTCGGGGTGAGCGGAAAATTTCTCTGAGCTTAGGTATATATTGACATAATCATCGCGAAGTTTAGTTATTATTCATGTACGCTTTTGCATTGGATCCTTGTTTTTTTATGTGTACCTAGGTTTATTAACGAATCTCTTTTTAAGAGAGTATTCATTTCGCTTTTTTATTTTGTGGGAAGTTGAAGGATTGGGTCGAGATTTCCGTCTCATGGAGGTGCTTAGAGGTGCTTGCCATAAGAGGATCGAGGGTCCTTGAAACCTCATGGCTATAAAATTTCCCACCGCCTGTCCCGAGGAAAATGGATACTCCTCTTTTCCTCTTTCAATATATATATATATATATATATATATATATATATATATAATAAAATATACATATATATTCACCGTTGCCGAAATGTAAAAATCCCTCATTTGCTCCCCTAAGTATCCTCCCTCTCTGCATACTCCGCTTCCTTTTAATATCATTCCAATTCCATCCTCTGTTATGATCCTTAGTTCCTGGAGTCGTTCACTTCATCCCTCCCGTATTCTCTTTCTTTTTCTTTCCCTCTCTTTATTTCCACCCAACGGTGAATGCCGCCGCTACCTCCCTCTCTCTCCTCAAATAAATGTAATCTCAAGCTCAACCATTCCCTCTCCTTCTTTTCCTCTTCCCATTCCAAGCTCCTTCCCCACCTGAGCCAATCACTTAATTCTCATTGATCGAGAGAGGAAATTTTAAAGAAAAACTCCTTTATTTTTCGGTCCTCGATACGTCCGATCCGACTCCCATCCGAAGCGATTCCTCACATTGTCCACACGGGTGCTTGCTTTCCTCCCCCCAATCACTGCCCTCTACAATTCTCTGCCGAGCGCGACTAAAACATGGAAGGTTTTGAAGCGGTTGATAATCCGCAGTGAGCCACGGTCACGAGAGGTGGGGAAAGATTTATTGACTTGTTTGTATTGTATATTTTTAGTACCCTGCAATTCACCGCTACGGTGAGTGGCAAGGGGTGAATACACACCAGAATAATTTTGGCCTGAATATGACCCTACCGTGGTCGGACGATGATATTCTGATCCCTTATCGTTCGCGAAAAAAAAGTATCTTAAATCTGTCCAATTTTACTAACACAATATCATCTACGGAAGTACGATGAGAGTAATGACACATTTTCAACATAATTGCTTAGGAGACATCTTTTCAATTAATTAAAGAGATTTGATTGGTAATTTAACCGTCGCCCCGTGAGTATTTACTAGTCTGATTCCTCTAATAAATTTGATACACTACTAAGTTTATCACGAAAACTGTTTACAAATCCAGCTCCTCTACACTGCATGCGATACAATTCGGCAATTAATCCAACTTCGTGAGGATCCCATATACTTGCAGCATATTCTAGGTAGGACCTAAACAGCTGCAGATTAGATTTCTCGTTGACCTTTCCATCACATTTATCCAGTACTTTTCTAATAATTCCTAATATTTTGTTAGCCGTTCCACATATTTCCCGTGTGTGTTTCACTCAGGGGAGGTCGTGAGTGAGGGAACGCCTAAGTATTTCATTGAGTTTACTCATTCATTTCGATGTTCCCAATGCAGTATGTATGTGTGTATATATATATATATATATATATATATATATACACATACATAGGTGAGATATTTTAGAGTTAAAAAAATAAATAAGTAATATATTTTTACACTTATATTTTAGCTTTTCCTGATATACCTTGCCAAAAATTATTTTTTTCTCTAAGCATTTTAGGTGCATTGCACGTGACACTGTGACTTTTATATAAATTATGTGATGAAAGTCGCTCTAACGTTCACTTTTCGGAGAAGGCATGAGAGACCCAGGAAGGGTCAGTGAAGGAGCGCGTGCAGTTTTTCGCGCCCACCAGGGTTGAGGCTGCCAAACCCCTCTTCACCCGTTGTCACCCCCGCTTCACTTTTGGCGCTCCACGGCGAAGTAGATAACGGGATTCCGTGCTTCGATGCCAAGCCACTTCTCGCAGAGCCTCTCCTATCACAAGGCCTTTGCGGATAACCTCCACAGTGATAGTTAATTAAATCAAGGAATGTGAATTAGCCTCGGGGATGTGGTAAAGCCCACCTATTTTTCCTTACGGTGTTGAAAATAGTCTGTTTTCGCTTCACCGCCCTCCCTCCCCCTTTCATGATCCACGTCAATGTTTAGCGCAAATTTTCAGTGCACCCTTCCCTTCCTCCTACGATAGGAAAAACTTAAATGGAAATTACCCCCCCCCCCCCGCGTCCTCCCATCGCCGCTATATGTGTACGGATCAGGGAACCCCGTACTCGCTGCTGCCGCCCTTTAGCTCATACGTCGTCTAGCACCCCGAGGGGTCGTGCGCATCATGGACCATCTAACGAGGTCAACATCTTTTCCCCGGGCGTCATCATTTCCATATCAATTCCCTTCCTTCCATCTAGTAGACTGGCTCGCATTTCCCCCGACCCGTAGGCGTAAACTACCAACAGGACGCTTTGGAGATGTCGATGATGATTAAGAAGGAATTGAAATTTATCCTATGATATGGCTCCATTATGGATATCACCAACCTTCTCAAAAATATATCTGTGAAGTGGCTGAATTTGTAGGGACTGGCGAAACTTAAAGAGTGGCTTGACGTCCGGCAACGGAGTTGAAGTGATTACTGTGCCGAAAATATTATTATGCATTTCAAAGAATTTTCCCGGAGCAGGGTAAATGTATCAGCTAATTTTTCATCTAATGAAAACAATATCATGTGGAAGACAACCAGCGTACTAAGGCATACACTCGATAGTCATCACACTCTGGCAATTGAATTGACGCTGAATTCAATAAGGGTTGGTGAAAGTCATTTCGCAGAACATACTTAATTTCAAATAGTATTTAGCATTTCTGTAAAAAACCATGTTTCATTAGGTGTTTGATTTAAAAAAAAACACACCGACTAATAATAATTCTTAGGGGAAATTTTTTACTTAATAATGATATTCTTAAAAATAATTTCCTCTTGCTGGCGTTCTGGCTGAATCTCTAACCCAAGTATATATATGAGATTTAATTAAAATCTGAGGACTTATCATCTCTTAACGTTTTTTTTTGCTGAGAGAACTGGTCGTTTCCACATGGTGCACGAAATAAAATGTTACTGCGTTTTAACTTGACTGATTTGGAGAATTAAAAGCAAAATTTATTATTTTCCTGGAGAACGTGAGTATTATTCTCCAAAACTGTAAATAATTAGTCATTCCTAACCATACAATATAGAACATCTACGTTGGTTAATCGACACATAAGACAATGAAAAACATGGGAATATGCAATTTCACATGAACGAGTGAATGTACTTTATTTACTGCCGATTTCCATCAAGCTATTCAACTTTTACTGCCTTAAATGCCTGTGTATGTATGGTTTTTGTAAAATAGCTGAATCGAGAGGAAACTGTGCGTACATAATGTACATTTTCGTCTCTGGGCTGATTTTGACTGAATTCGTTCAGTTTTCACAAGTGAAATCCTACATTTTTTCAAATTAAACCTAATAATATTATAATTATCGATAATTTTCCGTTTAAGGTAGGTTTTTGGAGGGACACAAGCTTCAAAACGTTACAGCAATAATTTTCTTGGCTCTTTTAACAAAGCATAAGCTGACATTTAAGATTACAATAAGCCCCTCTTAATCTCCGTATACTTACTTTCCCCTTTCGTTCTGTCCGACATCCCTACCGTGTTCCTTCCCCTCGTTTTCCTAATATTATTCCACGGTTTTCAACTTCTTATTGCCTATTGATAACGCTCTCCATCATTCTCTTCTGCCTCTTTTTATTTTTCCAACAATCCTTTCCCTTTTCCCTTTCTCTAGGACTTCCTCGTTTGTTTTCCTTTCTGCTCACTTCATATTTTCCATTCTTCTCCACAACTTATTTCAAAAGCCTTCAATCTATTCCTATTATCCTGCTTCAATGAACATGTTTCCGAGCCGTACACAACTACGCTCTATGTCAAATGTTACTTTACAATATTGAAAAAATAATACGAAAATTATTTGCAGTCAAAATTGACGCACTCATTCGTAATTCAAGCTCATTCGTGTTATTGTCTTCGAGTTTATTCTATGTCTTGGAGGTTTTAAGGGGTGTGCAATCGTCTCCTCCTACTCTTCACAGGAAACCTCAGATTCGGAGGCCTAAATGCAAATCTCGTTCTCTCTCCATTCTCTCTCTTTCATTCTACCCCCAAATTTTCACTTGAAACCTCCTCCCTCCCCTCCTTATTAACTCTCACTCCTTCCGACTCATCCCCCGGAATTTCCTCACTCCAAAACCATTTCACTCCGTCCCTCCGAACCAACCCTCCTCAGTATCCATGGAAACCCATTTCCTTCTTTCTCTCTCTCGATCAAATATTTCGAACCTTCGCGGTTATTAATTTCCTCGCTCGGAATATATAAAAAAATTATATAAAAAAATAAATTGCGGCGAGCAGAGAGAAATGAGCTCTCGGGCCGTGAAAATTTAACTCTTTATGCATAATATCTAAGGAGCGATGATGGAAACGACAGGATTTACATCTCCGAAGTCGATCGGAAGGGGATTTCACTTTTCATTATTATTTATTGGTAATATATTATGCGGATGCAGTCTTCGGGGAAGCGAATTAAAATTGCTCGACAGACGAATGACTGGGCTTAAGCGAGCGTTTATCCGAGAAATTTAATTTTTTTTCAAGTGAATGGCGGCTTCGTTGAAGTATTCCTCATTCTAGTTTTGCAGCTGACACCATTTTGTTTTTCGTCCTTTGTCTAAGTCCCTATTTTTTATCCTTCTGTTGTTTCATTTGCCAATTTTCCCTCTAATTTGTGCAATTCTCGAAGCAGTGTTTAACTTTCTTTGTGAGCTAAGTGAAAATCGACCCACTTCCAATCACCTGGTAGCTATTGCATCCTTTGGTCAGCGCAGAGATGTAGAGTTTCCTATCAGCCCAGGTAATTGGTTGCGCTTCAATTGATGCTGTATTGAGGGTGATGATGTTGCATCTCCATTGTAATCATCCTTCACCGATTGTCGATACCAATCACACTGGCTTAATGAAATGTAACCATAGTATGATGAAGACTCTGATAGAGTTTTCATCATTGAGATAAATAGGCGTCATCTTGAAATTGTATGTAAAGTGACCATTACGAATGAATGCAAATTTTTTTGTAATGTTTTATAAAATGAAAAGTTTGGATAATGTTTCACGTGAGTTTTCGGATTGGAGTGAATCCATTGTTTCAGTTAACACTACAAATATATTAATCGCAACCTATGAAGTGGCAATATGCTCAACTATAATATAAATTATGCAAAAGAGTTTGTTTTTTAGACAAATGTTATTGAAATGAAAAAATAAAATTGCATAAAAGATTCTGTACATTCCAAGTCACACTTTAAGGATAAAATTTAAGTGTATTTAATGTTGTTTGCTTGAGAAACGTTTTACTCCTAGTCCAAGTAATTATTCAATTCGTGCATAACACATGATTTTCGGGGAAACTTTAGAGCAACAAAATGAAAACATACTGATTCCATAACCATTACGTTTAGAGGTCCATCGTTTCCGCGAAAAATGCGTTATGGTCGTAATTTCTACGGCACTATTTCTAATGTACGTATATCCTACACTTTTTCTATTCCTTGTCTCTTTATTATGATACTTTTTCCATCTCTTTGGCGCCGTTGGATTGATAAGAAGTAAGGGGCATATGATATAAGAACTAGCGATGAAATCTGTGTAACGAACGTTTTCGTAACATGGTAAGCTGCCTTATGACCCTCTTTCGTATCGAGGTTTTCCCTTCCTCCATGAGTGTCTTTAGTGCACTAATCAAATGGTAATCCGGTCATGCACTTTTTGGCCAATGTCATTTTTGAGGCCATTAGCAGAACATTTCCATTTATTATTGGCTTATTTTATTTACTATTTGCATGTCTTCACTTGGTTTTTCCGAGTATTTCATTTTCTGATTTGAAATTCTTCCCGATTTTCGTCAAAGATGAGGATGATGCTCAGTTGTGTTTTAGGGAATAATTAAGTATACATAAGTAGTTGGATTTTGAAAACAAAAATAAGCAGTGCACCAATCAAGAAATCACTAAGTCTTAATAAATAATGTTGTTCCTAGTTTCGTAGTCTCTTGAAGAAACCATGAATATCATAGGTACTTTTGAGTGAATTTTGTGTTCATTAAAAAAAAACAATATACATGTTTACAAATTATATTTACTATGCATGAACCTTTTAATGAAATATTTGAGAAATTGAAACGTTAATGGGTATATAAGTTTCGAGGAAACAATGTAAACTTAGTGAATTTACTCTCCCTTGCTCAAAGAGAAAACAGCAGAATTCATCGCACTCCCGATTCAACTCCGTCCCCGCCCCAACACACCGCACGAAACGCGACCGCTGCTCCCGAGGCAAGGACTTCCTTCCTCTTCCGTATCCCTTGCTCCCTTTCCACCCCCTTACACCCCCATAGCTGTCCCCTTGCAAGACGTTTTTCAATTTTCTTCCTCGTCTCAATTTCCAGCAGTCTCCTGTACGCACACAGCTATTCCACCCCCGTCCCGTCTCTCATTATCTTTTCCCTCGATTGCCATTCCAGTCGCAAAAGCGATCACGTGACATTTTTTAATATCCCCCACCCCCAATCCACTCTCCTCGTCTTCTCCCCTTCCGACTCATTCAATTCCGTCTCCCCTCCCAAAAAATGTCAAGCCTCACCATTCCTCCCCACCCTCCATCCACAAACCCCTAACATATTTCGCCAATTCTCATCCGTTCGTGATTGCACCCCCTCTTCTCACTCATCGAGCTGTAATTATTATTAGAATTGGAATGAGATCGAGTTTTTCAGACTCGCAAAGAGATCATGAGAACCTGGTTTCACATTTCCCTGAAGGCACAATGCCTTGCCAGTGATTCGGAGATGTTAAGATGTTCTAAAACCTAAAAAAACATCCACATATTTTTACTTCGGACAGATCTAAGTTAAGAAATATATGATGATATTTTTATAGGCTGTAATACCCAAAGCAATGCTTTTTCAAGTAAAGGTCGAGGCACTAGGATATTAAAGAAAATTTGTCGTGTTTGAATGATGAATTTATAGAGCAAGTTAATGAAAACACTATTAATAGATTTTTTCCGTTGAAAAAATGCATTTACACTTAGCCTAACAATTGTCATAAAAAATATGCCTATTTGTCAATCAGCATTTACAATGCTTAATTTACAGTTTAACAAGTTAAATAATATTTTATTCAAATATGTATCCACGGTAATTAAAAGGAGTCCATGAGGTAATGCTAAAAGTATTTTGTCGCCAGTATCGGAATATATATATTTTCTTCTTGGTATCCTAATATGATATAAAAAACAATGATGTTTCGTTGAAATCGTTAAAACAACTCCATTCACTACCAGAGTAATCAAACAATAAAAATATATTTTGAATGGTTGTAAGACATCCTTGCAATTATAAAATATACTTCAATATTAATTTTTCATCATTGAAAAACATTTTTATGTAACCGATGGTGTTTGACATCGCAAGACTTGGCGCAAACCTCTCTGACATTATCATTTCAATGGGAACGGAGAAGGAGACATCCTCATGCCTCGTACACCAGTCGTGGCCGTCGAATCTTCCGTTTCAATCAAAGCGTCTTCGATTCTTGTTGAAGATGACTTCCACGGAGTAATTCAATGTATCCCAAGGGGATACTCTGATCGTGTTCGGCATACCCTCCTAAAGTGTCGCTATTCACATGGAAAGTTCAACGGTGTTACCACACAAGTTTAAAGAAGGATTAAATGTATGTTATGCTATTGAAAAGATTAGCCAAATACATTCCAGAAAAATTAACTAATGAAAACTTTACTAAAATACCTCAAAACTTCACTTAATTTTTAAAGCCCTACTGAGAATCTCACTAATCCCTGGCGTAACGAATGCCACGCTGCGGAAAGCGGGTGGCAATGGTGGTTACTCTCGCTAATACTTGGGCAATTTTTAGACTCCTGAAAATGGACTTCACTGGTTGCTGTAGCTAAAGATGTAGCTATTTGTAGAATATTCTATCTTTCTGATGACGACGGCGGGGCCGTCGAAACGTCAATACATACTGTGAGTGTCCTTCATTTATTTTTCTGTGCGCTGAATATTTTGTATCAGTGTACTTCTGTGTTTATATATATATATAAATATATATATATATATATATATATATATATATATATATATATATATATATATATATATATAAACCATAAACACAGTAATCAACCCGAAGGTCGGTTTAGTAGGTGATGGTAGAGCTCACCCATGTACCAAGCCCGACGGCGTGTGAATATTCACACATCAGGGTAGGGGGGCCAGTTCCTTTCCCTGTGCCGGTTATGGTTTCCCAGGAAGATCTGGTACCCGAAATATCAACTAGCTTGGGTGGAGCTGCAGGTGCCCAAAGTGCCTTGCCCGGGAATCGAACCCGGGACCCTCTGGTCAGCAGTCCAACGCTCTACCCGCTAGACCACCGCGACCCGCGACCGTATATATATATATATATATATATATATATATATATATATATATATATATATTCCAGAAAGGAATCTTTGTCTTTGTGTAGCGTGAAAATTAGTGTAGGAAGCCGAATGTTTGCTGTAATAACGAACACAGTAGGTCAGTACACCTCTAACTCCAGTGGTTGGAAGGTTGCGTCGCTGATCGTCTGTTTACAATAGCGAGTCAAAATGAGCAATGCAATTGAAATTTTTGCCAAAGGTAAAGTTCAGTTATACGGTTTTTACTGATAAAAAAATTCTGAGCAGCTGACATTCAACAGGAAATTTCTGCTCTGTTGCGAACCAAAAGGTGATAAGGGACAATAATTGTTCGTCACTGTTGTCGCTCGTTTAAGAGTGAAAATGAGTGTCTATGATGAATTGGGACCACCGGTCTTTAATGAACAAAGAACTGCCCCTGAAAATTGAGGAAAATATTGTAAAAACCGACATTTTACGATACCTAAAATCTTCAAAAAGTTTCCCACAGATTTCTACGACTATGTTGGATGGAAATACGATTGAAAAAATAGGTTGATATATATTTTTTGCTCATTTCGACGAGGAACTCATAGATACAGTCATCGGACGGCTGCGACCTCAGGCGGTATAGTTTTATGCTGAAGGAATGTTCACACCAATGAAGAGATAAGACAATTATTTAAATCCGTTTGACAAATATGTATAGAATGGTAGGGATTAGTAGTTTTGAGATGGAATAAAAAATGTTCCGTATTTATTCCAGTGTATTTTTTATGGCATTACGCAGGTTACTTTTGGAATCCCCTCGTAGTTTAAATACCTGTAAATCACATTTAAATACGTATGTACAGGTCATATTTGTGCTTAACTATATGTTGATTTATTTGCAGTTATTGCATTTGTTCATCGTTTTGTATCTTCAGCTATTCTCTTGATTTCTATTTCACAATTATATGCCATAAATTTAATGATATGTTTCATTTATTTCTTTTCCTTTTTAATGATATTTCATTTGGTGTGGCTGTCATGTCCCATAATGTCAACTATCTAATAATCCCTTATTCCCTGAAATGTTTTCCATAGTTTCGCTCGTTTTTTCTTCTCACTTTCATAGAATCTTCTTGTTTGTTACCATGCATCATATGTGCATCTAAATCATAAAAATCTTCTAATCCAGCATTTTTCAAAGGCTTTCAGTGTCTACGCTCTGCTATCCTTATAATTCACGCTACATCACCATCCAACAAATTGATTTAATTAAAAAATCTCCTAAAGATCTTTATATTCAACGTAAGAATCATTAGGAGTTTCTTTGCGCCCTCAAATTATCGTCGATTTCTCCAATACTCACAGCATTCATCATATCAGTATAATATCGGAAGATTGTTTCAGTATAATCTTCTGTTTGCACCTAGAAATGCAGAAAATTGTGACTTTGTTATCACTAAAAGTTTCATTCACAATCCTGCTTCTAATCCTGCTTCTCTTACAATAAAGATGAATCTAAATATTTTTTCTTTTTGAAATTTTCCCTAAATCATGTGATATATCTCATCATCCTGCAATTATCAATGGCATTTTGATAGATATAGTATTTAAAGTTCAAATTGAAAAAGAATGTCCTGCTTACCTTTGCAAATTCCGCAACGGTAAATGCTGACTGAATCTTACTCATTGTCAGGCAGTCAGAACGATGTGAGTTCAACTTCGAGAGTAATTTTAATTGTTCAATGGTTTGGAATATTCTTCAACCGTGCACGTTTAATGAGAAATACCGTGTGCGGCATAAAGGAGTATTAATGCCGCAGGAGAAACGTAAAATGGAAGAGAAAGGTCTAAGTCAAGCAAGGTGCATTTCACCTTGTCTGAATTATAGAAAAAGGACTCGAGGTTTTCCATGCTGCAACTCCTTAAAGCCTCTTCTCTTCCTGTTGAAAAACAAGCTGCCAAAATTATCTTCATTGCTTTAAAAGACGTCAATTAAAAAAATGAATCAACAAATGGGACGGAGGAGCATGATATTAGAGACGTTAATTATTGCTCCACGCTGAGGGCAGCGCCATTCCACGAGTTAGGATAAAGCCTTCGAAGAAATGTTCATGCTTTAAATGCAAATAAGATTCCTTTTAATGCGGCATTAAGAGAGGGATTACACACTATTTCTTAAGGTCTCGAGCATTTAAAAGAACTGGTCTCGTTGGCGTACGTTCGCCTCGTGGATACGCGAGTCGAGTTTCTCTCGTAGTTTTCAAAAGGATATCCATTTTCCTTTTGCGCGCGAGTATCTCACGTCAAAAGGTTTAGCCCTTAAACTTCCCTTTAGCTGGTAAAAATCCTGCATTTTCATGTTCCTGCGTTTTTTGTATCCCGAACAAAAATATAAGCAAGCTTCTCTGCTGGCGCGCCATGTGTTCTTCAGCAGGCGGGGTACACTATGAAGGCCCACGCCGGCGGGGCGCAAGAGAGCCACTAAAACATCCCTTGCCATTCCTCACTCTGTTACCTAGCAACAGCAGAGGAAGTGGAGAGAGAGAGATAAAATTCGGTCGGCCTTTTGCACTATTAAATCTGGAATTCGTTTAATCGTGAATTTAAGTCTCTCTCTAAAAATGATTCGTTCAATCTGCTCCAGGCTCCTACGATTAGGATGACATGAACCGGGGTGTGGGGACGATTATTGTTGCATGAGTGTGCGTCTCGTGGGTCGCAATTCCTGAGCTAGCGTTTGGTGGAATCATTTTCCCGGTATAGTTAGATTGGTTGATATTATTCCATTTCAGCGTGTGTTGAATTAATCTCAGGGGAGTTTTGACATTTAAGTGAAGATGTTTGGCGCTACCTATTATTAAATAGTGCAGGGGTAAGGAGCTAAAAATCTACCAACGTGAAGGCAAATTTTATTTGACAGAATTCAAGGTAGGGAAAATATCAATGATTTCGAAAAAATGAAAACATTTTTCCGTTCATGTGAATCCAAGGAAAATAACGCAAAGACACACTAATCGGACAGAATTTGATTCAACATATGAAAATCAATGTTTGAAAATCTACAAGTATGCTTTCCTTAACCATTTGCTATTATTTCCATAGGTCTTTAGAAGTTTACAAACATCACCATCCACCATTTGGAATACTGATTTAACTTAAGTGACTATTCTAATTCCTCAAATACGAATAGTACTACGACCATTTATATTGAAATACCTTTCAATTGTGAGAATATAACTTCTGATTTGATTGTTGTCCATTGCAATAACTTTCAAATGATTCTTTATTCTTCACAAATTCATAAATAGACATTTCTAGAATTTTATTTGAATAAAGTGTGGTGGGATGTCATATTTTCTTTCCATGAATGAAAAAAATGTGCTCCAAATTTCGCAAAGAGGGTGAGGAGAAAGAAAAGGTCCCGCAGCTGGTGGAAGACGCAGCGGTGGTGATGTTATATGAAAGGGATTCGTCCTTCGAAGCCAAAGAAAATGGGGGGAAAGGTGGAGATTGAACAGGAGGAATGGAGGGTAGCGAAGGGTGAGGGTAAGGTGTTGCAGCCTGCGTCTTCTCCCCTCTCGGGTACTTCAAAGTCGAAATGGCCACATTTATATTTCTCTGGGAAAGGAAGAACGGGCTGGGAGGGCTTCAGATTGAGAGGAATTTCCAAGAGAAAGGAAGGACCGTCGAAAGAAGGAGGAACTGTGGGGGAGAACTGCTACCACCAAGTCAGCTAGATGCGTTGAAAAAGATTTGAAGGCGAGGCGGTCTGAAGCTAATTTAGCTAGATGTATATATATATATATATATATATATATATATATATACATATATATGTATATATATATATATATATATATATATATATATATATATATATAAACCATAAACACAGTAATCAACCCGAAGGTCGGTTTAGTAGGTGATGGTAGAGTTCACCCGTGTACCAAGCCCAACGGCGTGTGAATATTCACTCATCAGGGTAGGGGGGGCAGTTCCTTTCCCTGTGTCGGTTATGGTTTCCCAGGAAGATCTGGTACCCGAAAAATCAACTAGCTTGGGTGGAGCTGCAGGTGCCCAAAGTGCCTTGCCCGGGTATCGAACCCGGGACCCTCCGGTCAATAGTCTAATGCTCTACCCACTAGACCACCGCGACCCGCATATATATATATGTATAGTATTGTTAGTTGCGATAGTCCAGGGGGTAGAGCGATGGACTACTAACCGGAGGGCAAGGCACTCTGGTCAGTCAAGCTATGTGAATTTTCGGGTACCAGATCTTCCTGGGAAACCACAACCGGCACAGGGAAAGGAACTGGCCTCCCTACCCTGATGTGTGAATTTTACACGCCGTATAGGGCTTAGTACTGGGTGAACTCTACCATCATCTACCAAACCGACTTTCGGGTTGGATATATATATATTCATTCAAACATAGAAATAGGTATAAGGAAAGGGTTCCCCACATGTCCTGTGTTCACCTTTTATGTGTTTTCCTATCCCCTTTCCTTATACCTATTTCTATGTTTGAATGAATATTTGTGGGCCGTATGGCGGGATTTTCAAGTTTGAATATGCATATATATATATATATATATATATATATATATATATATATATATATATATAGATGATTTCTTCGAAGTAACACGGAAGTGTTGAATAAAAAACTTAGACAGTAACACACACCACGAGAACACATAAAAAGAACACTCACAATAATATCTTGATAATTTCGACGGACTCGAGCTCCGTCTTCTTCGGAAGATAAGATATGACACATAATAATAAGATAATATATATATTATCCTAATCCCTCTTGAGAAAGGTGGTTGCACCTCTAGTGAGTCAGTAAGTCCCTCTTTTATGTGTTTCAGTTTCTGTGTTTGTGTCGACAAGTTAGTGAATTTACATTATTGTGCACGTTCGTGGGATTTTCAAAAAAGTGACTAAAGTGTTATGTATATATATATGTATATATATACATATATGTATATACATGCACAAATACATCTAATTATGAGTATATGAAGTGGGTAAATGAACTTTGAACCACTATGAAGTACCAAATATTAGCTACAAGTATGTACTTGTATTTCGTTTGCGAAACCCATTTTGGAAATTTCTCCTTGGATATAAGGCATCAGTAAGTGATAGAAGAAATAAAACTGATAACTTGTGCAAAAATTAATATCCTCGACCTCTTTCAGCCTATCAGACCCTTTATTCTCCTTTTTACCCTATTTTTACTATTTACAATTTTTACCTATTTTATTTTTACCATTTATTTGCACCAATGTTTATGGAGAGTCTAACCCTATGTATACTCCTTTATCTATGTCTAAAAGTTATATAACCTCACCGAAACCTCCCTGTATTATTCGACATTTTCCAATCGTACTTTCACTGGTCTTGAAACCAACTTTTGATTGTAACTACTCTACGTGTATTTCTCTTGAAATATTCCATTGTTTTCTCCCGGCGGCCATTCCTTTCTCCTAAACCGTACTCTTTTACCTCACTCTCTTTTACTCTTTTGCCCTATTTCCTTCTCAATCCAAAATGACTGTTATTCCGCAGGTAAACCAGTAATATCACTATACTTACCAAAACTGCTTTTATTCTTTCTCATGATATTCTACACGTATGTATTATAGACCTATGAAACTTTCAATATTTATTTTTCGGTTTATTACACAATACTATAATTATCCCACCTTTTTACTTTGTCCCTCCCCTATATACTACACCAATTTGTAACTATCACTTAAATAATCCTCTTTATCTTTCAATTCACCTAGCACAGGTCTAGCATGTATGTTTTCTCTGTCCATCTCTCGCCTATTGTTTTGTTAACCTCCTCCCTCTACTTTTTCAACCCTTGGTCCTCGGTATCCACTTTCAAAGTCCCTATGTACGAGGGTCATCCGGAAAGTAGTACCCGTTCGTGCCGCATGAAGTGCTGACGACGCGAGTAGCCGCTGGACGAGGTCAGATAGCTTCAGTGGCTTGTCTGCCTTCTCTGAGCCAAGTTGCGTGACGCTAGCATTGCCTGTGTTGTTTCTGTGATTGTTTACAATGTTTAAAAAAATTGAGAACGCCGCCAGTTGTGAAGTGAGGGCAGTGATTAAATTCCTCAATGCAAGAAACGTTCGCCCATGTGATATTCATCGCCAATTAAAGGAGGTGTATGGAGACAATGTAATGGACGAGTCGTCTGTTCGGCGGTGGTGTCGCAACTTCAACATGGGGAGGGGGAACACACACGACGATGAGCGTTCGGGGAGACCGTCTGTCATTACAGACCAGCTGGTGAGCTCAGTTGACGAATTCGTGAGGAACGATCGGCGCGTCACAATTGATGACATCTGTGAGCATTTTCCCAATGTTTCTCGAACAATTGTTCATGAAATTGTTAAACACCATCTGCATTATGCAAAAATTTGTGCAAGATGGGTCCCTCGCATGCTTACAGATGAGCACAAAACCAAGCGTATGGCTGCAGCACTGACGTTTTTGGGACGTTATTCTGATGAAGGAGACTCTTTCTTGACTCGCATAATTACTGGTGACGAAACATGGGTTTGTTATGCATCACCTGAGAGTAAACGACAGTCAATGGAGTGGCATCATGCTCATTCACCAAACAAACCAAAAAAATTCAAGACAGTTCTGTCCACCAGGAAACTCATGGCAACCATTTTCTGGGATCGACGAGGTGTATTGCTTATTGATTTTATGGCCCGTGGAGACACTATTAATGCCAATGCGTATTGTGAAACATTAAAGAAATTACGGCGGGCAATACAAAATCGGCGGCGAGGTCTATTGTCTACTGGTGTCATTCTCGTTCATGACAATGCCAGGCCTCATGCAGCTGGGATAACACAAAAACTTTTGCAGCAATTCAAATGGGAAACTTTCGACCATCCACCGTATAGCCCGGACTTGGCCCCTTCGGATTTTCATCTCTTTACAAAGCTTAAAGACTTTTTGGCAGGAAAAAGATTTGACAGCGATGAAGAACTTAAAGAAGGAGTGACCCTGTATCTCAATGAGCTGGCGGCGAAGGACTATGCAGCAGGAATACAGAAACTTGTCACACGTTATGACAAATGCCTTAATTTGCTTGGAGATTATGTTGAGAAGTAGTTTAAAGTATCCTCTTTCAAATAAAATTTTTTATGTTTGTTAATATTTACTTTTGTGTCTTTATTTCACGAACGGGTACTACTTTCCGGATGACCCTCGTATGTGGTGGCAATCCTATATTGTATCTATATTTCAGCTGTGCAGAAATTGCGCTTGATGATGACCGCGGGCGCCTGGCCTACTCCGCTGCCGAACACAAAACGTTGGCTGAGTCTCGTATTTACCAGCAACCAATTCGGAACTTGGTTTGACTATATTTTTTGGTATTAATAATTGAGACGGTTTCCTGTTGTCAGCCATAACAGTGTCCAACGTGACAGAATCACATAAGTAACTGGCTGCCCTTAGGGGTCAGGCGCCTTTGCAGCCACCTCACTGGTGAACAGACACAGCGCAGTCTACATGTCGTTCCTGATTCACTGGTTCCTACCCTTTGCCTTCTCTATAATGGACGATCTTACTCGAAGTAATTATCATTGCCTCCGCCAGGAAAGGGATTCCGAATTTCCATGAGTAATAGAAAAACACATGTTAAATATAGCATAAAAATATTACGAATTAATACAATTTCATAAATATTTATCACAACAATGAAGTCTTCAAACAGTCAGGGTCATACTTTGTAAACTCTGAGTAATAATCCCTCACCAATGGCTGGCTTGTATGTATTCACCCCCTGCCCCAAACCTAGAGATGGCTTTTAGGGCAATAAATTTTTCTTAGAAAATAATTTGAATACAGTCAGCTCTAGAACATATTTTTCACATTCTAAATCAACTGAGATGGAACCTAAAGAGAAAATGACCTTAAAAATTTAATCGTAAAAATAATATGAATATCTCCGAGGTAAATATTTTTACGCCACAGTTATTCCGCAAGGATCAAAAGTCAGTGCATTAAGTACATCAAAATTCCGTTCAAAATTAATATGTACTCAATTTTTAGAAATTGCCAGTTGTAAATTCTTGATTTTAAGGATTACAACGGCATCAAAGTTAAAATTCAACATGTACATTAACATAATAAAATACATACAATAATATATACAATAAAATACAATAACTTAATGCGGGTCGCGATGGTCTAGCGGGTAGAGCGTTGGACTGCTGACCGGAGGGTCCCGGGTTCGATTCCCGGGCAAGGCACTTTGGGCACCTGCAGCTCCACCCAAGCTTGTTGATTTTTCGGGTACCAGATCTTCCTGGGAAACCATAACCGGCACAGGGAAAGGAACTGGCCCCCCTACCCTGATGTGTGAATATTCACACGCCGTCGGGCTTGGTACATGGGTGAGCTCTACCATCACCTACTAAACCGACCTTCGGGTTGATTACTGTGTTTATGGTTTTTATTAACATAATACCCTGCGTCTGGCGAGGAGTTTTGGGTCACCAGCCGGTCTATTCCAAATGTTTTCCGTCAAAGTAAATTTCTGAATGCCGCCACCACGCTCAATTCTGCGAGTGTATAATCTCGGTCGAGTCTGATTGAAATTAAATATTTCCGCTGGCTTCGCTGAAGACCTAAACTAGTTACCGAGTGCTTGTTACGGGAAATTTACTTCGTATCGTCGAGATGTCGCAATGCGCATATAATTCCATTTGATGGCATTATTGTCCACATTTCAATCTCAACATCAATATTCTACTCTCCTGGTGAATCTTGCACCTCTCATCTTCCACTCATCGGTTTTGATTGCGGAGTCTTGTTCTCTTGCTACACCGCTTCATCAGTAATAATCCGGCGACTTCTTTCTCTCACCAACATGTCGTTATATGCATCCTCAATATCCATCGTAATTACCCCAATACCCAATTCCGAGTACCCGACTTTAAGCCTGCAGCTTTGACATACAAGGAAGGAAATAAAAGTTCGATATGTTTCATTCATTTAACCTAAATAAAAGCCATGTCTCGAGAAAGCTATTGCAATTAAATCCTCTTTTTGTTAGACCATCTATTAAATTTGGTATCACAGCCATAGTATTTCCAATCAAGTTACATCTTTCGTTCCGGGGTAACGTACGTTTAAATAAAATTATTTGATGAATTTTTGTGTACTGCATGAACTTTATTCCGTTTAGCTTAAAGAACAAATAAAAAAAATTTCTTAATAAAACAATTATTGATTGGAACACCTTACCCGCTACTATAATATAAAACTATTCGAGCTCTTTCCTAACAAAATGAATACTTTAAAGGGAAGATGTAAAAAATGTATGCAAAAATTTGATTGATGTGTAAAATTGTATGTAACAGCGTAATTTTTTCTTGTTGATTAGGAAAATGATGTAAATAGCATGGTGATGTTTTTTGTTATGTTAAAGGCTTGTAATAGGAAGTTTAATTTAAGTGTATTTTTTAATGACTGACTTGATTTATTATCTTTTGTGATATTGATTCATGCCATGTTATTTTTTCCAAGCCAAGTTTGATTTTAATATTTGGGACATGTATACCGTCTGACATTATCTATCTGCAAATGCAAGTTTCAATAATAATAATAAGATACGAAGCGGATAATCAAATTACCATTATATAGTTCCGAAAACAAAAAAAAATCCTTAAGTACTTAAACAGAACCAACGCGCGCGCTTTCTTGAGTGTTACGAATTGAGTCGCCCTCGATATCCAATCCATATTTTGAGTTGAGGGAAATTAATAGTATCTAAAATGCTTCAATTTGCTCAAATATTGGCAAATTTGCATTCCTTCATGGTTCAACTGCTTTTTCAATTACTAAAACTCATTTACCCATTAATTTTGAACGGAATTTTGATGCACAAATGAGCCTTGCGGAATAACTGTGGCGGAAAAATATTCAACTCGTATGCATTTATATTTTCTCGATTATATTATTATAGTGTCTTTTTAAATGTAACTATGAAGTTAGTGGCATTTAATATGCAATGTAAGAGTTTGAATAAAATGTACGGATATTACGGCTAACATTTTTACTTAATAATAATTTTCTCTTTAGGCTCCATCTCCGTTGCTTCAGACTGTCGAGAATATGTTCTAGAGTCGATTGCATGCAAATATTTTGTTAGAAAAATTTATTATGATACAAATTATCCCTATATCCCATACATTACTCTACAAGCCATTCCACACATAAGTGTCTAGCAGGGGGTGAATACATACGTATTCGTATTAGTATAAGCCGCTAAAAGAATGCTAATAATATTATTTTAATTTAAATTATTGCATTGGTTCCATATTATACATATTTAAATAAATATATATATATAATTTACACTCGTAGTTATGGTTGCGTAAGAAGGTGTTCTCTTTACATTTTTCCGATTCTTGGGGAAAAAATTATTTTTCTAAAGATGCACGTAAGTACAATTTAGCCACTCATATATATTTTATGTAATAGTCAATAAATATCTCACGTTTTTAAGTTATCTGACAATTTATAAGTTAATATTAACCAATGTTTGATATCGTTAACATATTCTTTAATTATTTTCTTTCATTTTTTAATAATTAACCTCTAAAATTTCCAATGGATTTCCTTAAAAAAGGAAAAATGGCTCAGAGAAATACATAAAAGAACAAAAAAATATCAGCATACAAAAGGTTACATTATTCGCAAATTCACTGCCCCTCATATTCACATTTTTCACCGTATTTAATTCCGTGTTACGTGATTTTGAGGACAGTCGCTAGAGCGAGCAAAGATCGAGTTCGTTCAAGTTATGCCCTGAACTTTCAAGTTTTGAAAACAAGAATTTTCATTTCTTAGCTTTTAAAAGGCTCGAAAGATTTTTGATCCGTACCAAAAGAAACTTTTTCGTCGAAAAGAGCTAAGCATATAAGTTCTTCGGAGAGGTTCCAAAGATGAGATTGAAATTTATTGAGAATTTTTATTGCGATTTCCACATCTCCACATTATTAGCGCAGGGGACGAATTCGATCGTTGCTCGCTCTGACGGCTGTTCTCATAAGAGTGTAATACAGGGTTAAATAGGACGAGAGAGTATCCACTTTAATAGAGTACTGTAAATTTTTTAATAATGAATTGTACTTCATGATGATTTGTTTTAAGGTTTTGCATAATCCAGCCAGTATGCTTTGAATAGAAAGTACATACAAAAATTAATATATCTTCGAAACAGAACGCTCTTCGGCGACGACGCAAGTATGTAAAAACATTAATTAAAATATTTAAACATCTCAGAAACACAAAAAGGTGCACTCACATATGTATTTGTATATATATATATATACACATTATAAATAAATAAATATATATTATATATATATATATATATATATTCATTCAAACATAGAAATAGGTATAAGGAAAGGGGATAGGAAAACACATTAAAGGCGAACACAGGCACACACAGTAAAAATATTTCCTTATCCGGGATTTGAACCACGGGCCTTCCACTTGCCGGGCGGATGCTCTACCACCTAAGCTAATAAGGAAACCTGATTTACCTTGAGATCTGCTTGAGTGGAAGGCCCGTGGTTCAAATCCCGGATAAGGAAATATTTTTACTTTCGTGATCTGCTCAAAAACCGCCTTCCCCACATGTCCTGTGTTCGCCTTTTATGTGTTTTCCTATCCCCTTTCCTTATACCTATTTCTATGTTTGAATGAATATTTGTGCGCCGCAGGGCGGGAGTTTCAAGTTATATAATGTAAATTGACTAACTAGTCGACACAAACACAGAAACTAAAACATATAAAAGAGGGACTCACTGGTTCTCGAATTTTCGGTGGTGCAACCACCTTTCTCAAGAGGAATTAGGAACAGAACTCCTAACCTCATCCTTCCTCTTGAGTAAGGTGGTTGCACCACCGAAAATTTGAGAACCAGTGAGTCCCTCTTTTATATGTTTTAATTTCTGTGTTTGTGTCGACTAGTTAGTCAATTTACAATATTGTGCACGTTCGTGGGTTTTTCAAGAAAGTGACTTTATATATATATATATATATATATATATATATATATATATATAATATATATATATATATATATATATATATATATATATATATAATATATATATATATATATATATATATATATATATATATATATATATATATATATATATATATATATATATATATATATATATATATATATATATATCTTCTCTCTATCCTATATACCTGTCCTCTATAAAATCTGAGCCTGACTAGAATAGGCCTTATTCCAGTCAGGAATAGGCCTTAGAGAAGTCATAAACTTAAAATTTCTGAAACATGAGTGTCCATTTTCATTTTTCCTGTATTAAACTCTCTCTTAAAGGCTCTCCGCTTTCCCCGCTGCTAGCAGACATTTTCATGGACAATTTTGAGCAAATATTGTTTTCCTCAGATCATCCCCTCATCAAAAATATCCTCTGTTGGTATAGATATGTTGATGACGTTTTCTGCGTCTGGAGGGGTTCCGAAAGACAGTTGGAAATGTTTTTCAATTTCCTCAATTCCAGAGACAAACATATAAATTTTACCAAGGAATTAGAAGTGGATGGATCCCTCAACTTTCTGGACTTGAATATTACCATTAAAAACAATAGTTTTAATTTCTCTATTTTCAGAAAACTGTGTTATACGGACCATGTCATACACTATAATTCGAGGCACTATTTCGCTCAAAAAATTCGGCCTTTCACGCCATGATACACAGAGTATGTTCTATCCCCTTGTCGAAAGAAAACACTCTTAAAGAACTAAAGATCATTAAACAAATTGCAGTGAACAATGGGTATAGGGAAGATTTAATTGATACCCTTTACCGTAAGAAACTATCCCGTTTATCAAAGTTATCCATATATAGTTCACCCACATATACAGAAAACCAGCCAAAGTGGCGGAGATTCCCTTTTCTTGGTCACTTATCATTAAAAGTACAAAGAATTCTTCCAAAGGAAAAAGTGAGACCGGGCTTTTACAATAAAACTAATTTAAGCAACATGTTATGCCACCCGAAAGACCCCGTTGAACCACTACACAAAAGTGGAGTATACAAACTCCGCTGCAAAGACTGCAACCGGATATACATAGGCCAGACAGGGAGGAGATTTGAAACAAGAACAAAGGAACACCGAGCTTGTTTTAAAAATAACATCTCCGCATCACTATTCGCCAAGCACTTGAGAGATTGTGGCCACACCAGCGATTTTACTCCCGAATTTTTACATTTTGAGAAGAAAGGGTACCGTCTTGATGCGCTGGAGCAGTTGGAAATCCTTCAACACACGAATTACGGGGAAGATGTTTTGACCAACGATTTTCTTTACCCTTCACATTCCCCGTTATTGTTTTTTCCCTCACCTCCTGCCAGCTCACCTGAAACCAAGCGAGACTTTTTCAACAATGTAGCGACTCCTCCTGAGTCACCTAACTAATTACTAAGTGCCGTTCTCCGAGTTCATAATAATCATTTCCCTAATCCTCTGCCAACTAATCTGATGTCAGGTGGGCTTTTTGCAACATTGTATTGACCATATCCTTCCAGCTAATTATATAATATTATCCGCCTCAAACCATAGACTTTTAGCCCCCCTCTTCTTAGCTCAACCAATCCTTTCTTTCCTCCCTCCTCTTCCCCTCCGCCCAGAGATATGTATATATACGGTGTTGGACTTGTCAATTTTTACCTGATGGGGTGGTGATGTTATGTTATAACGAAACCTAGGTAGTAAAAATTAAAAAGTTTATGTGGAAAAGTAAAGTGGTTTTATTATTAAAAGTCTTGTATCTTTGTTGGGTCGGAATTTTTTTCAGTCCACACACGTATATATATATATATATATATATATATATATATATATATATATAATTTATTGATTATTATATATAATTTATCATACATGAATATTTAGAAAATATCATTAGCGCTAGCCAATAGATATAATGCGTATTTTAAACACAATTAAAAATTGTAATAGGGAATAATAAAATAAAGGAAATGCAATGCAACATTTACATTGACCAGGGAGAAATTTTCCTTGGTTTTCCGACAGCTATTGTCATTTCGTGATAAGGGAGGAGAAATCAGAAATATGAGCATGAACAAATGGTTAAACTTTAATGAGAATGAATAGAAAGGAATTTTCATTGAAGGGAATTTTCTTTCGCCATACTGAGGACGGTATAGGCGAATATTCTCATTATACGTACTATAATAGAAAAAGCGTATGCGAAAAAAGAAAGGCTTGCTTAGTGTATGAAAGGCAAGGATAGGGTAGGACAGTGTACAATTACGTTCAACCGAGAGGATTGGGAAGGGACCTTTATGGAGAAGAGTAATGTGAGCTCTGAAGTTCTCTGTTTTCCATTTGCTCTTTTATGGAAGGGGTTAAATCTGTTTTGGTCAGGCGAATCATGCAAAGATAATTCGTCTATTGGAGAAAAATGTTGTGAAAACCAGAGATATCAAGAAATTTAAAAGGCGTTGAAATTGTTTTTGTGTAAATAAGGAAGACCTTCACAATACATTGGGGATCAAAATTTAAAGATTACAGGAATATCGAACTATGCAAAGAGTAGATTTATCGTCAATCTTTATGTAGCGGTAAAACAAAGTCACCAAATATGCAGCGCCGTAAAAATGGAAAGTGTGAATAAAAAATGACCGGACTGATTTTACGAGGGTCATCCGGAAAGTAGTACCCGTTCGTGAAATAAAGACACAAAAGTAAATATTAACAAACATAAAAAATTTTATTTGAAAGAGGATACTTTAAACTACTTCTCAACATAATCTCCAAGCAAATTAAGGCATTTGTCATAACGTGTGACAAGTTTCTGTATTCCTGCTGCATAGTCCTTCGCCGCCAGCTCATTGAGATACAGGGTCACTCCTTCTTTAAGTTCTTCATCCCTGTCAAATCTTTTTCCTGCCAAAAAGTCTTTAAGCTTTGTAAAGAGATGAAAATCTGAAGGGGCCAAGTCCGGGCTATACGGTGGATGGTCGAAAGTTTCCCTTCATCAGAATAACGTCCCAAAAACGTCAGTGCTGCAGCCATACGCTTGGTTTCGTGCTCATCTGTAAGCATGCGAGGGACCCATCTTGCACAAATTTTTGCATAATGCAGATGGTGTTTAACAATTTCATGAACAATTGTTCGAGAAACATTGGGAAAATGCTCACAGATGTCATCAATTGTGACGCGCCGATCGTTCCTCACGAATTCGTCAACTGAGCTCACCAGTTGGTCTGTAATGACAGACGGTCTCCCCGAACGCTCATCGTCGTGTGTGTTCCCCCTCCCCATGTTGAAGTTGCGACACCACCGCCGAACAGACGACTCGTCCATTACATTGTCTCCATACACCTCCTTTAATTGGCGATGAATATCACATGGGCGAACGTTTCTTGCATTGAGGAATTTAATCACTGCCCTCACTTCACAACTAGCAGCGTTCTCAATTTTTTTAAACATTGTAAACAATCACAGAAACAACACAGGCAATGCTAGCGTCACGCAACTTGGCTCAGAGAAGGCAGACAAGCCACTGAAGCTATCTGACCTCGTCCAGCGGCTACTCGCGTCGTCAGCACTTCATGCGGCACGAACGGGTACTACTTTCCGGATGACCCTCGTATTCTGCGCAAACCGTTCAACAGTCCGAAACGAGACACAATCATCTAGCGGCACATCTGACGACTAAAAAGAGAGGCGTTGTTGCATATGTTTATGCCGAGTCGTTACGCAGCAGCAGCGATACGTGTCTTAACCTGTTCGTCGCCGCAATGAAGGAGCTAGAAGGACAGCGTATGTGCGTGAAATTTTGTTTCAAACTAGGCAAAAGTCCTACGGAGACGTTTGGAATGATTCAGCAAGCCTTTTTTAATGAAGCCTTGAGTTGGAACCAGTATTTTGAGTGATACAGTCGTTTTGAATCTGGCAGAACCTCGACAAATGAAGATTCGGGAACGGGCCTTCCATTCCGACAGGCCCCAACAATGTCAAATTGGTGAACGATTTAGCGCGTAAAAATCGCCGATTATTTATTAGGGAGAGAGCCGAGGAAGTGGGCATTAGTTGGGATCCTGTCATACAGTTTTGAGAGACTTTTTGGGCATGACAACGAAATTCGTCCCGCGGGTGCTGACTGATGAACATGAGTTTTTCGCCAGGACCGGAACTTCCGTGATCCCGTAGCCACCCTACTCTCCAGGAGAATCCTGAATCCATCAGGATTTTTTTTGTTTCTTAAGTTTAGACCGACCTTAAAAGGGCGCCTCGACTCAATTGCGTGCATTGAAACTAATTGTATGGTCGACCCGAAGAGGATCCCTAAGCTGGCCTCCCAGGCAGGGTTCGAGAGCTGGAAGAAATGTTGGCAAAGGTGTGCCGTCAACCTAGGCATGTACTTTGAGGGTGACGAGTTAAATTAAGCTGTACCCTTAAAAATGAACAAGTAATAAAATCAGTACTGTCTTTTTTGGTTATACCTTTCATTATTTATGTGATCATGTGAGATATCTTTTGTGTTAGATTAATTTTGTGTCGGTTGTTCGAACCAATTCTGAAGAACATCGAGAACTCTTTGTACCTTGAGAAAACTTTGTACTTAGATATGTATTCACAAAGCGAGTCTACTCATTCTACTATTAAAATATTGTGTTACAATTTAACCCAACTAATTCTATTCGAACTGTTAACTGAGCAACGTGTTAAACAGAATTATAGGAAATTACACTATATTTCACCGTTTATAAAATATTTTAAATAATTTGGAAAACTAAAAGATCATTCCACGTTAAATGGCTTACTGAATTTATATAGATTTGTGGCATAATGCTATTGGTTAGCGTAATTCGTTTTCAATTTGTCTTAAATAACTCTTCAGAACCCTTGTTTTTTTAACTTAAGAAGCTGCAAAAATATTTCACTGAGTCATTTATGGAGGTTATAATGATCCTTCATTCAACTAAGTAAACGGCGTATACAGTAGCTTTCAAAACCCCTTCCTTCCGTTGTAACCCTCGAATAGACCTCTTTTGAATTACCACCACAACAACCCCACAGCCCTATTTCGCGAGTAAAGCTTTGCCTCAAAGGCTTTGATTTAGTTGAAAATCCCTTGATTAGATCGTTAGATTAGCCAAAGCGTCTGGATGACCTACATTTCTTTACATCCAACTACCTGAAGACAGTTTAACATGTAAAAAACTTTCTCAAACTACTTTTTGATAGACGAATGGGAATGCAGCATTGTAACCGATTTCTATGCAACTCACAATGTGGAATATCGATTCGGAGCCATTTCCAGTTATAGTAACAGAGCTGGTGATTTATACATGATTAATCCGTGATGTCACGGAAAACATTCCCTCCACTATCATCGCAGTTCTTTGCACTATTAATGATAACTTCACTATCTCATCTAACGTTACGTATTTATGAACGTCTCTTGAAAGATAAATGAAAATATAAGGGATTGATTCATATTGTTTTGGATCATATTATCATGTGGCGTCTTTGTCTACTTGGGGTTATTTATTTATTTTATTTATTTATGTATCCTACAAGCCACCGCTAGGGTGTGCGGCAAGGGGTGAATGCACACCAGACTAATTTTGACCCGAATATTATCCTACCGTGGTTGGACAATATTATTATGATCCCTTAATGATCTTAAATCTTCTGTAGACATCTAATGACATCTTAATGTCTTTAATTTTACTGACATGACCTCTCCTACTGTAGTTCGATGAGGGATACTAAACAATACTTTTCAGCATAACCGCTAAAGGGACGCCATTGCAATTTATACAAGTAATTCAATCTGTAATTTAACCTTCGCTCCGTGAGTGATTCCTGGTCTAGCTGCTCTAATATTTTGTATGCGCTACTAAGTTTATCATAACAATATTTTAAAAATCTAGTTACTCTACACTGAAAGTGATTTAATTCTGCAATTAATTTAAATTCAAATGGTGAGGATACCATATACTTGCAGCATATTTTTAATTGGTTTAAATTAAATTGGTATTTTACAGATCGCCTCTCAACAGAGACAATTCAATACTAGAATTAGATCAGCAAAACAAAGTTTATTTATTCCAACACAATGATCGCAACGTTATAATCGGTAGAGATTTCAATGTTCCATCTATTGACTGGAACATATATAGTTATAATACGGGCAGTTAATACAAATATGCGTATCGTTATTGAATTCTTTTATGTTGAACTCATTGAATCAACTCGTCACTTGTCGTACAAGGGCGATAATATTCTTGATAGATTAGCAACGAATATTTCAAAAAAGGTCTTAAATATAGAAACTATAAAAGGAAATAATGACCACAGGTGGGCAAATGATAAGTTTTCGCTTCTTGGGTTCCGAAATAAGAAGCCCAAAAGGTAAATTTCCCTGTTCAAAAAAGGGGACTACAACGACCTAAAGTGCGTTCTACATAATCAATTTAGCTAGTTTTAAGAGAGATAGGAATCACCGAAATACTGAGGATACGTTCATCACTTCCTTGGGATCACGGGCTAAGCTAAACAGTCAACAAGTTCATTCCAAGTAAATTTACAAAAGATAGACGGACCCAAAACGATGCAATCAAGATTTTAGGAATAAATTTCAACGTCAAAGGCTATATTACGCCAAGATGAAAAATATTAGGGATGATATCTTTAGCGACAAAAAGAATGAGATCACTTATTATTAAAAGATATCTAAGGTGAATGCCTTATTAATTGAATACCTTCTTTCAAAGCGTCTTAAATATTATCTCACAGAATACCCTCGATAGCTTACCAAATCGTGCTGGTAAACCGATGCCCGAAATTGATTTTCCAAGTATCACACCTGCGTTTTTAGTATCAAGGTCATCTGGCAAAGCTTCTGTGTGCTCAGGTACACGGATATCACAGTAAACCATCATCGTTGGAAAATAAACATATCTTACTAGTGACTGCGGAGCCAATTTCGTTAACGTAACGTAGAACTAAAAGAGGTCCGATGACTCTTCCTTGGGGAACACTTGAGGTAACTTCTACTGCATTCAACTAACTCCATCTATCATTACTCTTTGTGCCCGACCATTCAAAAAGTCTTTAATCCAATCCCGGATATCTTTATCTATTCCACATGCTTCTAGCTTTGCGAGTAGTTAACTATGAGGTACTTCGAGGATGGCTTTCTTAAAATCTAGAAAAATCTCGTCCACTGGAACATTGCTCTCTCCAAAAGTAAGAATATAATTAACAAAAAATATAAGTTGTGTCTCGCAGTATCTACATATTGAGAAACAGTGCTGATTTTTCATTGTTTCATTTTCCAGTGTTTGGCTTCCACCCATGTACATTTTAGTACTTATTGTTATATTTAATACTTAATCAGTTTAGCACATCTTTGTAAAATAATATTTCTCTCATTTGGATTTTGGTAGAGCTTTTTTTGAAACTTAAAATATATACAATTGGACAGACTTTTAAAGTTAATGAAATTCACTGCCTTTAGGCTCCCGTTGAAGAGATAATTTGCAAACAGCTCGCCGTTACACATCGTCGCGAACGCCTGAGTACTTCATCAAAATTTAAACCCTTAGTTTCCACTCGTTATTTCCATTTATATTCCATTCATATTTCCTACCCTCTTGCATTATCCAGTCGATCGCAACTTTGAATATTGCGTTACCTCCAATATCTTCCCCGTCCACTCGTACATCCCTTTACAATTTCACCTATCTGATTTCTCCTTTTCCTATCATTTTTAAAAGTTCTGTTGCCTCCACTCGAATCCGCATACATAATAACATATTGTTTTATAGTTATTTCGCGTCTGCCCCATTCATGCAAATGCATCGCTGAGGATTTTTAAATTGCAGTCATATGGATTCGGCGGGAAAAAATATTTTGATATCGTATTTCTTTAAATAAATATAATTAGCTACTAAATTTAATTTAATGCTTTACCTTTAGTTTGCTTTTGATTTAATTAAATGGTGGTTCTTGAATGAATTTTCTTTTGAACTCATTCTTGAGGAAATTTTCAAATATATGAGCCAGTTTTTAATTTGTATTATATTTTTATTTCAAAATCTCCAGGATTCTAGTAGCTTGGATGAGTTTGATTCGGCAAACGCTGAATTCACATTACCACTATAAGGGCTCAAATGATAGATTGAAGTGATTGGAGGTTCCGGAAAAGATTACAAAATAGGGATAATTATTGAATAAAGTACATATTCTGTTCATATTCTTATGGTGACAACCACCGATGGTCTCACAGAAGGGGGAATTTCATTCTTTCTTAAGTTCCACTATATTATTCTGCATCCCCGAACATCCCAAAAAACCCTTGACCTTTCTTCTCACCACTTATTGCCTTCTCTTCATTATCCTTTAGACCTGCTGCCATCTAGCCTCAGCTCCCGCATCCATCCCTCCGGTTCGCTCGTTCCGTTCTGCCTCACATTGGACAGAACACTTACCCACTCCGTATGGGAACAACGACTTTCTTTCGTCACTCGCCAGACTAAAGGAGTAAGACACTTGAGTGCCGGCTTTCATTCCCCGAATAGCGTTGGACGGATGGTGATGCTAATATTTGACTTGTCCACAAGTGACGTAAGGTTACTAATGACTCCCCCTGTATTACTGATCTGATGTATTCTTTCTGAGTAAATCCAAATCAAACTTAGCAGATCAGACATTTGGCTGGCCTTATAGTTACGTGAATTAAGGAAATTAGATTCGCTAATAAATTTTTTGTTGAGAATTGATTTCATTAATGAACCAATTATTTTTCACCAACATTAAGGTCTTTGAAAGTTATGCCTCGAAAGCTTATCGCATATTTTCAAGGAGTACTCATTAATGAGACAACTTGTGTCATTCCTTGAACCTGCTTCAATGTGTTTTTAAATAGCCTTTTTTAATTCCCAATTTAGTTGAATTGTATGCTCTATAATATGCCTGAAACATATTGTAAAAATCTTAATGGTAGTAAATTTCGAATAGCTTATTAGAATGGTCCATTTATAATCACAAAACGATAGATAAAGTAGAATAAACATTTCCCCTGAGTTACAACACGCATGTCTCAACTACTTTCTTAAGAACAGTACTTTGTGAGAGAGTGAACAGTTTCCGAGCTAGTTAATGTACATTTATTTAGCACCTCATGTATCAAAGTTAAAGAAACTAAATTTCCTTATTATGCTCCATGATCACAATCGTTATGAATTACAAATTTCAAGAACTCAGCAGTCAATTCTATTAAGTCATATTCAAGATTGCGTAATTAAGATTTTTTGCGCGACATCTTTTTCAGGTATGAAGATATGATAGGAAGGAATGTGGTATAGGAGATGATTTTTAACTCTTTGTCCTTTATAAATCGACATTTTAACTTTCTTCTTCAGCTAAGCGAATGAGGTTCCTATCCCTTCAATGTACGAGTACATTGTACTCGTACATTGAAGCATCCCATGAAGTACTTATTACTTCAAGGGATGCTTCAAGTACGTCATATCCCTCGTATTCATATTTTTTTCAACCTAACATTAGTTCTACTCAACTCACTCTACCAAAGGCACATTAGGTGTACCTCTACTCTTCATGAACCCAAATATTTTTCCCGAAGCCATCATTTGCACTCCAATCATCTTCTTATTAATGATCACGAGAACCACTTTATCTACGGGTGAAATCCAATTTATTGTCCTAAAGTCCTCACATATCACCTTTCTGTCTTGTAAAATAAGAATATTGGCTGATCTGACGAAATTGAGCGGATAAATTTCACCCTTAGAGATAAAACGAAATAGTTCATAAATTTATCCCATATTCTCCTTAACCTTTGCATAGTTCCGCGAAAATATAACCTATTAAATGGGATTATGTGATTTCAACTGCTTTAATACCCTTTCTAACTCGCGATCGCGCATACCTGGACATAACCTTTCCTCATCTTCGTCATATTCCCATTTTACAACCAAAGCTAGAAGTATATGGCATGGATAAAAATATCATGTTTCGGAATTAATGATTTTGAAAGGTCGGATACACAGAGTAGTCAAAGATTCATATAGCTCAAATGTAGTAGGATTCACTTCAAGTGTTCCCCAGGGAAGTGTTATCGGACCTCTTTTATTTCAACTTTACGTTAACGACACTGACTCCCTAGCCGCGAGTAAAATGCGTTTATTTGCCGGCGATACCGTGGTTAACAGGTATCTATAATCCTGATGACACAGAAGCTTTATCAGATACACTAAATACGAAACAACGGTTGTGCGGCACTTGCCAATTATAAATAAACTGTAAAATGTTCGCAGTGATGAATTTTTGAAAAAAGAGAAATTCTCTTCAGAATTATTACTGTGCCGGAAACACCGAAATGGTATGTGTAGACTCGATTAAATACTTGAAGTGACCCTAACTCACGACCTCCTCTTGGTGTAACGAATATAATATGTGGAAAAGCTAGAAAAAATTAGGATTTATTGGATGAATACTGGGTAAATGTGATTAAAAGTTCAAAGAGAAATGCTATATTTCGCTGATTAGGCCTCATTTAGAATATGTTGCCAAAATATGGCATCTACACGAAGTTTAATTGATTGCTGAATTGAATCGTCCGTGGCGTAGAGGAGCTCGATTTGTAAGACATTGTTATGATAAACTTAGCGGCGTATTCAAAATATTAAAATAGCTAAGTTTGGAATCACTCACGGAGCGAAAGTTAAATTACAGACTAAATCTCAAGTACAAATTGGATGTCTCTTTGAGAGTGATGTTGTAAATGTATTTTTACCCTCATCGTACTATGGTCATGTCAATAAAATTAGTGTAGTGGAGAGATAAAGTGTACAATAAATAAATTTAAGATGTCATCTTCTCCACCCACGCTAACGGATCAGAATAACGTTATCCGACCTCGTTAAGGTTAAAAATATTCGGGTAAAAAATAGCCTGCTGTGTATTCACCCCCTACCGTACACTCTAGTGGTAGTTTGCAGGGGATGAAAAAGTTTACCTTTCTAAGATTGTAAATTTAATAATTTTCCCCACATATTACCATCATTCGTAAAGCAGTTACCTTCATCAAATGCATCCTAGAAGATCTGGAATCCGTTAATTCAATGGATTTTTCAAAATCACCTAAGTAGCCATTGCCACTGCTTCTTAGGGTGGAAAACTATTTCTACGAAGGTGTTTGTTTAAATTGGAGAACAGGAAAATGTCATGTGCAGCTATACCCAGACTATAGGCTGAACATAAGTACTTCGCGTTAATTTTCATGAGGTTTTCAGCGGCAATATTTGTGATGTTTGATTCTTCTTTAGCTTGTTGCTTTGAAACATCTTTTACGAATGATATTCCTTAGAAAACTTTGAGGACATGACTATGGAATACGTCATTTATAGTTATGTCTGTTGATACAACGATGAAACTTTCAACATATTTTAATTCTCCTTTTCCTATTTATAGTTCCTTTTGTTTCGCTGCCCGCTTTTGATATCCTTTTTGTGATTTGTTATTACTTTTCGTCTCTGCCTTTATCTCCGTTTCTTCAAAAACACTTTCTTTAGAGCCTACTTATGGTTTTTTTTTATTGTTCCGGCTAATCTTTTTGCATAACAATGCCTCAACTGTCTTCCCTTATTTATCCGTTTGAATCTGAAGTTACACTACAATTATATTAACCTATTATCCGAATCTGCATCTGCTCCCTGGAAACTGTAGGAATTAAAAATGCTATTCCTAGACCTTTGCTTAACGATGGTATAGGGCAATGTATATCTTCTTCAACCCCTTAGACAATTCCATGTGTACTTACCCCTTTTATGTTGTCTAAACCAAATGTTGGTAATGATTAACCCCTATCTCTTGCATAACTCTATTGCTCTCTCCCAGTGGTCATTTCTTGTTCCTAAACCGTAGTTCCCAACCCCTTCCCCACCAAATCACTATCTCTTTCTCTTCCTGCCGTCGCACTTTACAATCAATGTCAACTGTTTATCACCTGGGATTACGCCCTCTTAACTGTCGTGTACCCTTCCTCCCGTTCCTCCCAATCTTACGATTGCTTCGTGGCATTTATACCTGAATAATGACTAAGACCATTGGTTCAGCTTTTACTTCTACTGATAGTATTCTGATAACCCCCATATGATCTATGTTTACCACATTCCTTCCCACCTATTTGCCAAATGCTATTACTAATACTATACTATTGCTGACTCTTTTTTCCTCCGCTTTTAATTATCGCTCCAGTAATCCCCGCCATCCTTCCGTCTTACCTCTCACAGCTTAAAATATCTGTTTTTTCTTTCTAAATCTACCCCACACACAACTTTTTTCTGCTAAACATCGTCCTAATATTCAAATTCCCTATTCATACTGTTTTTGCTCCCTTCCATGTCGCTAGAGGTGCTGCTGTCAATTTTGTGTTGTAAGGATTTAGTGAGTAGACGACCGTAGTAATCTTCCCTCCCCCGTTACTGGGCAGGAAACACGGTCTATTGGGCTAGATTCCGTGAATTATTACCATTTTAGTGTTCTTCATAACAGTCTTGAGATAAATATTTGAGGTGGTTTCCCGTTGCCTTCCTCAATATTGTATTAGCCTGACACCTTCAATAAAACGGCCTTCCCGCTGAGGACAGACGCCTTTGCAGCCGCCTCACTGAGGAACATAGGCTCCGGGAACTACCTTTCATATGGCTGCTACCCTTCGACGCATCTGACATGCGTGGCCCTACCAGAAGAAAATATGATTACACACTCCAGCACAGCTTTAGGGGTCATCAGAACATTTGGGGCCTTCCACCAAGTCAAGGTAGTTCCAAGGGGCTACTCGTGTTTTGCTGATTATAACTTATCAAAGAACAAGAGATCTAACAATAATAGAAGCGTGATAAATGTTATTCCTAGGGCAGTTGGGGGCTATGACTTAAGGAAACACGAAATAATATCTGTACTGGATTTATGCTTTTCGGATGTGTGTGGTAGTCTGTGAGTCACTTGGTCCCCTAGACTCTTTTGGGTAGCCATTACCAAGGAGTGAGTACAACTCAGTTGGTTCATCACTCATTTCTCAAGTACACATTTAAGTATGTAGGAAGACTAGTAAACTTTGGGGCCAAAATGATCGAGTTAATATGTTATGTAACTTTCTAAATTTCTCTTCATTAATCGAATATTTTTTTAAATTCATGAATGTATGTTCTTGAAAATAGTGAACGTTATAATTGGTAAAACTGAAGTCGTGATTTGCCAGTAATATTGTGTGGACATAAGATATACCGAAATATAATGTAGTTAACATCCAGTATTGGAATAAATGGCCTAGAGTCTGAGAAAATTACCCTCCAAGGTCATTGCTATTATGTGAAGGATCTGACGGCATGGAGTTTAAGATTCCCACGTGTTTTGATAAGGACACCCACGTCGGGATGCATAGTTAATCACGTTGATTACTCTGACGCCTTTTATTAGGGATTAGAAGTAATTTTTGCAAGCAACAATTGTTTGTAACATGTGCAGTTTAGGGTATATGTGAAATAGATATAAGAGAGAAACGAGTGAAAAGTAAAAAATAAAGATTTTTAAATCTCTTAACCATAAAAAACCCGTAAATACTCCCGGCTAGGGACCAAAAAAATATTTTGTGCTTAATTTGCAATGTTTCTCTGAGGATTTGAGGAAAAAATATCGTATCTACTAACAAAAATTACTTCAATCATTAATCAAAAACACAGACTTACTAATTTCCCGTGAGCAGTCATTGGTCGTGTCAGATTTTCACAAGTGGTGTGTTTTTATTATATCTGTTAAATGCAATCAATATTCGTGTTAATACTAAAATTAAAATAGTATCAAAATGAAATTTGAATGAACTTTACACCTTAAGGATTCACTTCGTGGAATTGTTTATTGCTCATATTAAATGAACTAGTAATTTTCGACAGACTTCAACCCGTGGAAAATTATAAACTCAATTAATACGGACATGAAATTTGAGGTACATTATTTTTGCTGCAAGTTCATCAATTCATTCGATATTAGAATAAGAACAGCTAATTAGTTACGCGTATTATTCCTAGATGCACTTGTCTTCTCCGAGAGGACGTATTCACTCCATTTGGCTGTTGTTAAGTCACTCATGACCTTACTCTTTTTGGAGTTTTGGCGTATTTGACAATCAAATGATTGATCGACGAAGATATGGATTCTTTTTATGATTACAAATGCATTTAGATATATATTAAACTCAAACATATCACCATTAAAGCATGAAATCCTTGTGGAGGATGGTAGTCAATGAATGCAACGCAAATATTTTTCCTTTGGATAATTTCTCGGAGAGATACGCCCCTCACTATTTCAATGAGTGCATTTTTTCCTCCTTTGCAGCTTAATATGGCTCTTCCTTGCATACAACGGGGAATAAGGCCACCCGAAACGCTTTGAGAGTTATGTTTAGAATAAAAACGTATGCGCTTCATTACAAAAGGAGCGACTTCAACCGTCATACACGTATGGCTGCGTGTTTCCCTTTGCTGAATAAATCCCGATTCCTTTCCTACGCTCATCGTTTTCCGTTCTTCTTAGGGATTTCGCGACTTCACGGAACTAGCTCGGTGGCGAATTTGGGAGGGGAAGAAGCGCCGGAGGGGTTTTTAAGCCTCGACGTCGAGCCCCTGGAGGAGGTGAAACGAAGGAGAAGTAGCATCCGCATTTAAGAGGAGAGGAAGTGTTCTTCCACTCAATTCTCTTTCATGTCTCGCGCGCGCTCCTTACAAATTTCTTCCCCCATCCACCACCATGTTATTCTCCTCCCACTTCTCCCCACTATCCCCCATACTCACTCCTTTCCTTCCCCACCCCCAGATCCACTCCCCAACGCCCTTTGTTTGTTCGGAATCCATTGTCTTGGGACGTGCTCTCAAAAAAGGTGAACATTTTTCGAAAAGTTCTGATCGGTCTCTTCCTCCGCCGCCTTCCCATTTCCCTCCTCCGCCCGCCCGCTTCTCTTCCTTCCCCCCGGCGGCGTGTGCCCCGAACCGCTCCGCGAATTGAACCTCTAACCCGTTCCCTTTACCGGGAACTCCCTCTCGTTCTCCTTGATTCGCCTCCGTTACTTCAAAACGGGGGCCGACTTCACTCCTCTCGAACGAAAGTTGTGACCCGAAAAAAAAATAAAATGCGATCTCACCGTGCTTCACCCTCAGAGCGTTGCAATCGCTCGTTCCGAATAGGTAATCTCTTGCCATTGATTGTACCCTTTGGTCCATGAAATGATCCCTTCCCTGGGTAACGTCGAGCTTTTTGTCTCGCCAAATGATGATTTTTTCCCCATGCAGTGCTTTTCCCCTCGTGCTTAAGAGGGATACAAGGAGCATCGACGATTGGCGAATCCACTTGGAAAATATCGACTCTATACCTTTTATATTTATTCTACGCAAAATCCTACCGCTGCTGAATTTATTATTAAAATTGATTTTAGTGGAATGGGTGAATTCATAAGTATTGGATAGAGATCGATTAATCAAGGAAAAACATCTTGAGTAGATTGGGAATCATTCGACCTCCATGTAATCCCTTTCGGGAAATATTTCAAGTCACCTGTTATTGGAATTTTTAAAAAAATTGGTATTTTATGATACCTTAAGTCTGTCAGCTGTAAACCTGCTGTCTTCTGTAAAATGGTTTTGTCACGAGTGCCAGTAGCGTTTCATTTAAAGAACAGACATCAGGTATACCACGAGAGATTTTTTATTAGTTGTGGAAAAGAGCACTTAAGCAAGAGTAAGTTTCATTAATTCGATATTGAATTAAATTTTACGAGTGCTTAGCTTTATTAAATATCAAATACGTTATTTTAGAAACGCCATTTACCAATTTCTTGTCACCCATTATCTTGAACTTTTAACCCCATTTAACCACCCAACCTGACTCCACTCCCTTGCACATATCATTGTAATCGACTTTCACTTGTCAATATAGACGCTTCTCTGTTAACGAACGAGTTTCATTCCGAATGACTGATGGTATCATTATCTGTTTGTAAGCCGTCAATCAAGATCAGTGCACGTATTTCCTTTTCCTCATGCATAAAACAATAAATTTTACCCATAATAACTGCTTTAATGTTGATTGAAATCGTTAAAAAAAGATTTGACGTGATTAAGGGGCGGTAAAGAGATGATGAATAGTTACAGTGGAGTATTGTTCAAGTTTTAAGTCATCATTTATTCATTAAAACTTTCTTCTTCCTCTGACGAGGCGGAGACATAAATCAATGGAGGAGAGGAAGATCCTGAAATTGCAAGCTTTTGCATGAGAAATCTAAGGACGATAGTTTTCATTCATTTTTTTCACCTTAGATTACATGACAACACTGTACTTATTTTTTCATAATTTTCTTAACTTTGTTGAATCGCTCAGTATTGGGGTTTCAATATTCGTTAGTAGTTGATAATTCTTTTAGGAAAGAAGACCCTTCACCCATTAATTTTGTTTCATATTTTTCACGAGGAACAGGTACTTATTTTTCTTCATGTTTTTCCATTCCTTATATTTACAAGCATATAAGTTTCATCAACTTTTCATTGGTAAACTCCTCCGAGGATGAGTCAAAGAGGTCTTCAAGATCGTCTTACTTTTTTTCAAGTTCTAGGTTTCGACTTAAGCCAACGAGATTATTAAGGATTGTTTCGATTCACACTCACGGTCAAATCCTTTCCAAGTATTCAAAACTATGGAATAATTATTTAAATCCTCCATTCATGTTGATTTTGGAAATATTCTTCCACGTAAAATCAATATTCTTTATACAGTCATAGGTGCTCTAGCCCTTTCAAAAGTTAAGTAAGTTTACCGTATCTTCATCAACTATTTCTGTCAGTTCTTTTCCGTATATGCGCCACTTATAGTACTTATTTTAGTTGAAGTTGTGAGATAAACCTTGATCCGTTGGTTACAGAAAAGATGTTAAGTTCCAGATAAATAACTCGCTCATAAGGAAGGAAATCCTCCAAGCATGGTGGGTGCACAGGTACATTATGTAGAAGTCTTAAAGTCCTCAAGGAGATTCCCATCTCGTGGTGATGCAACATAACTTCTGGGATAATATGGTGGAGAAACCAATTCTGGGCAACTACCATTATACCCAGGCCTCATGACATATTTCTTACGGGGAGTGAGCATTTGGCCGTATTTGGCTTGGTACTGTATCAGCTTATTCAGTTTGTGGTTTTCATAAGCGTTAACACCGAGAACCAATGTTAGCCCAACGTTTGGATCGTATTCTCTTTTCAACAGACCAGTTATGTCTACGTTGAAAATTTGTTGTGAAAAATGAAGATATTTATCAACAGATTCCTTCAATTTTACCATGAATTTCTCGGTTATTGGTTTGTCAATACTTGCTGACTCACCACCAAAGATAACTTATCGGAGATGTTCACATTTCTAAAAACGATGGAGCCGCTAATTATGTGCCGTAACAGTTTCATTTTCATTAATGTGCCCTTCTCATGGCATAGCCTCCGAGTTATTGAATAATAACCAGTATTTTCCTGAATTTAATTAGGGTTGAGCGGTGCCCTCCGTTTTCTCTAATAATCAGTGCAACGCGTTGAAAGAATTTTTCCCATATTCGTTTTCTTGCTAACTTTGTTCGATTTCTTAAGCTTTCCACATGTTTCATAAATCTGTCTTTGTATTTTATATTCCCATCAAATATTTTCCTCGGCCTTTTTGGTGTCCTTAATTACTTGTAATTTCCAATAGCGAATGTACATCATTGAGATATACTTAAAAAGTTAGGAGGTATAGAGTAGACTAGGTCAATTGATTCATGTCTAGAAGAAGTCTTTTGGATAAGGGTAATCCAAGTAGTTGGAACATTAGAAGGAAAAGTACGTTGTTTAAAGAAGTGATTACTAATTTGCGGAATGTTTTGGCAGGAATCTCAAGTAAAAGTTAAAATAAAGTATGGGTGGTATCAAAAGTTTATGTGGCTTGAAAACTTGTTCGTTCTGTCTCCTCTCATTTGAGATGTGGAGATGAAGAAGAATGGATAAAATGAAATGGACGGAAAGGAAAACAAGCGACGATGTTCTATAAACTCTTCATTAATGTAGGAGAAGAGAAAAGACTGTTGGATGAAATTCGAAGAAGGCAGGACATACTTAGATAATGTGATACTCAGGTGATATTTAAGGGCAATGAGATGCTGGATATGGTAATATATGGAAAAACCCTGGGAAGACGATGCAGAGGTTGGAAAATGTAGGTCATTTGGATGATATTAATGGAGGTAGAAAGCATGCAGACCTGAAGCTTGCGTTATTGCAATAATTTGCAATAATTGATTATTTGTGTCCTGTAAGTTAGGCTTTTGGGATAAAATAACACGTAGTGCCTGAGTAAATCATTAGCATGCAATTATTTGATGTGTTACCACTAATAACAGCATTATGAATTTGAATATTTTGCTCATTAATGAAGAATTTAACAGAGATATGCCGTAAGCACCTTTATTCTTCAATTTAGACTTTTGGTAACTCGTTGCATTGTACGTACTGTAGTTCGTAGTATATACGCTTACTCCCATACCTTTATACTCCTACTCCTTTAAAAGCCATCACAAATTCTGTGTTTGATAGAGTACCTGGGTAAATTGACTATCTAAAGTCTCAGCTAGAAGTTTAGAGATCTTCGTTTGAGTCCCGATCCAAGTAAATAACATTGTCGCAATGAAATGTTACGCATTCGTGTGCACATCAGTCGAAATATGCACTCAAGTCTCTTCCTGCAATTCCTGCAGTTTCATCGGTATGCTTTTATATAATTCATGGGAACGTTAAATTCATGTTATGCCTAAAACAATAACCAGCTGTCGTTATTAGCACGTTGAGAATTAGTTTTTATGAAAATGTATTTCTTAAAACCAGAATATCATAAACTGGAGCAGGTGGAAGAGTTCGCATATCTCGGAGGTATTCTGAACCAAAATGGGGAAAGTAGTATGGATATGACATGGAGAATTGTGTTAGGCAAAGAAGCTCTCTCAAGAAGGAGGAAATTCATGACAAGGACGTTGAGTGAAGATACCAAGAAAATACTGTTTAGAAAAGGCCCGTTAAACTTTCATATGGAGTGTAGTTTTGCTCGACGCCAATACATGATCATTGAAGTAAAACGATAGTCATATATTGGAGACTTTTAAGATGCGGGTTTGGGAACTTAGAAAAAGTTGAAATAAGCATAAAGGAAAATAAACGAGGAATGGTAACCGTTATGTCCAGTAGAGTATTGACAAGAATTATTTAAATTATACTTAACAATTTTTTTCTTTTGGAATAAATATCTGAAATTAATTCGCTACCATTATTCACTTTAAAGAACTAAACCACCTTCCGATAAACCGGAACACTAATATTGTTAATATACACCATCATTTGGGATAGAAAAAATAGTTTCAAAGGATATCATTTAATCGATTTTTAAATTAAACGATGTTGGCATAGAAATAGAATAGAAAATTATTTCAGATGCTACTTGGTCGCAGAAATTGTACTACCAGGAGAGAACATTACACAGAAAGGTTTTCATACCACCCAGGTGTGTATTAAAATACTTAACACTTATTAATATCATTATGTTCGATGAATTTCAAGCAAAGAGTGAATAATTCAACTTATAGGTAAGAAGTCCATGCTAAAGAATATTAGTAAAGAGTATAAGAAATCTACCAAGGAGGAGTTGGAGTATAATTCTGTGTTCTCATATGGATGCGAACCACAGGTGAAGAAGAGTAGAGAAAATAGGCGTCTTCAAAACAAGGTGATTAATGTGGATGCTGAAAAGCAAATGGATAGTAAAAATGTGAAAAAAGAAGTTTGGAGGATGGTAAAGAAATACTTCTTACTTAGGACTATCCTGATGGATGAATTGACTAGATTTTAAGAAAAATTGATTTTTATTGGCATTACAGAAGGTGGGATGGTCCAGAGAAAGCTCAGGGAAAAAGCCTATTGGCAAAACAAACATGTCCAGTGATAGCCATTAACGCCTGAGGGTACCAATTTTGCAATGAGATAAAATAATTGCGGACGGATACCAAACAGCCTCCGGTCTAATGCTTGGGCTTTGTTGCTCGAAGTGTCCGATCCCCACCACCCTTTTAACATCTTCCCTGTAAAATTCACATCATTCAAACGCTCTCTTTCCGATGCAGCCCCCAGCACGAGTATCTGAAGTAAGGCGAAGGTGGAGGTGTTGGCGGGTGAAGAGTTGGCAATCCGGGGGTGAATATTCCACATTTATCCCCCGCTTAGTGAGTGCGAAGCCATTTCTAATTCCACGGGAAAATCCCTCTTCACAGTCGAAAGGGGTCTTCCTTCATCTTCTCCCTCCTCTTCCAACCATTCAGCCCCCCCTCCCCCGGGTACTCTCCTCCGCCCTTACTTGAGCCGTCTACTTCAGTGCCACGCCCACTGTCCTCAACCCCACCCTCATCTCTTCCTCCAGTACATCCTGAAATCACGGCGCCACTCTCGGCGATTCTCGGCGACACACAGCTAGGGCGTTCATTCTGGGTTTAAAGTCTAGAGATTTTGGAGATGGGGACACTGTAATAAAGGTAATAAAGATAAAAACACCTCCTTCATTCTCCGAAAATTAAGTCACGTACTCGGAGGGGACTTTGAACCACCGTGACGATCCGTGACGTTGGGGCAAGTGGATTGGTTTATCGTTCGGTGACGAGACTGTAGCTGAAAGATATAAATTATCGTCGCCGTCTCATTGCATTCACCGACGATTATATCGTGGTCTCTCTCACTTTTTAAAATAGACATAAAAATCATCCCAATCTAGGTGGAAAGGCTTGGTCGTTTTGTATTTCCAACTTCTTTTGCGTTAAATTCCGAACTAGAAAATTAATAATTTTTTAGACTGCAATCGGATATTGCTTGACTTTCAAAATAGGATTTTGACAAACATACGCATCACGAGAAGAGAAAGGTTTTAAAAAAATGAATGAAAGGATACATGAAAGAAACATGTTATTGTTTAAGGCGTAAGTGGAAGCGTGTCTAGCGTGACGCAGTGCACGATCAAGGGTTGGGGATTCAAAAACCGTGTGACATTATTTTTTACATCACCCCTTCATCTCGGTAAGTTTTCTTGGCGATCATACCGAGAAATCATTCGTCACTTACATTCCGTATTGTTTTTCTCAATCTCGGCAACCCACAGAACATTAATCCCATCGTTTTAATTTTTTTGCATTGTCATCCTAGCCTTTTATGGGTAATACTCGTATAATTTAACTTGATTTGTATTTGGTCGCCTATTATATATTTTCGATCGCTCAAATTATTCATTTGATTTTTTTGATGAATGATAGACAGGATGTGTAATATAAATTACAGATTCAAGTGTGATGTGGTGGAATTATTCCATAATAGCAGAAACGAAAACTATTACAATTTTCCACTTTATGAAAGATGTATTTCCAACTAGCTTTAATGTACGACATCATTTTTAAGTCTCTTATTGAAAATGATGATGAAAAACTGATGTAGCACATTAGAACTAGTCGGAGGTAAATCTTTGTTAAGTGGAATGTTTTGTTAGTTTTCGTTCCTGTTATTTCGTCACTGGATGTGTGATGTTGCCACTCTTTGTATCAGATTTATGCTAACCAAACACTAAATAATTCTTACTGTTAAACTTAAGTATACTTCGCGATCCGAAAAATTCCGAAAATGCGTTTCGAGCCTCGAGTGTTTTGAAAATAGCTAGGGTAAAGCAATCTAACACTTCATACTCAATATACAGTTAGAGTGGACGCACATCTCAACCGCATTCATTATTGCGTCCAGCCATTCCTATGGTTACTTGTTTTCCATCTCGAAAGGCTCCCCTTCCGCTGCCAATTCGACAAAATTCTTTTCCTCATTGCTGCATCCCTCATCAATTATTCTATCGCCGCGATATTAACGACATCATATAATAGAGAACGTTTCGCTGTTCTTTCATCTTTTTTATTTTCATTCAGAATTCATGCCATCGTGCGGTTCACCGTTCTGGAAGCGAAATATATGAATACTTTGACGTGACGAATTTCATTTTGCCTTCGTCCTGCCAGAGAAGACTTTACCTGCAGAGTCAAAAATGACACTGATTGGTTCATTCCCTTACGATATAACCTGAGGTTTAAATGGAGAAACGAGACATGGTACACTGTGTACGTACGTAAAAGCAATCTGAGTCACAGCAAGAGTTTGTGTTCCATTCGCAGTTATCAAGCTGTATTGCCGGCTGGGTGAATTTTCGTCCGTCGATGACATTGGTAAATTCGGAGTAACCACTGGAAATGCAGAAATTGTAACTTTGATTGAGTGACCCTCCTATATGAATGCATGAGGTAATATTTTCACAGTGTAACTATCATTTGCTTTGACCGAGATTGGAACCCGGACCCCTTAATTTCCGGCTTATATAGTATTTCTGGATTGTATTGAAATGTGCTGAAGCACTCGTCAAATCATCGCACAGAATTTTTCGCTTGATGTTTTACTTATCTTTATTTCTTCTAAGTATGTGTTTGTTATTTACATGCATGTAATAGGGTGCAATAATAAGTATATGAGCAAGATCATGAATTCATGCAGGAAAGGTATTTAAGGCTAAGTAACTGAACATTACCTACGACAGACCTTCCTGTACTAATCAGATTTCCAGTGTTTAAGGAAAATTTTGCATCAGTCTTGTACATTTCAATTATAAGTACTGTTATTAAAAAAAGAGAAAATGTTATCTTTGGCGAAAAATTCAAGTTTCCAGCATAGTATATGTCGTTTAATTAAATCAATTTCTGTTTTAATTTTTCCAAATACGCAAATGAAGTCTGCAATCAAACGAAAATAAGACTCTTATTATTCGGGTAGTACTTTTTACACGGAATGTTTATGTGTCCAATGCTGATTCTCTTCCGTTTTGATCGATTGTCTTTCCTAGATCCATCTTTATTTGCCGAACAGCTGTGTCTTTCCATTTTCTCCTGCGTAGCTTCATTATCTTTGCACAATTTTATTCTCACATTCCTTACACCTAATGAGCTAAACTCAACTTGTTCTTTACCATGTAGTCTGATCCCCTAGTGTTGCAAAGTATCCCTCTTCTGTAGATTTCCATTTATCTCTTATATTACCTCGTAAGGCCGCACCTTCAGAACCATCTGTCGAAAACTCATGTTTTTGTTTTATCGCCTAAATTTTCAATCGTTATTGCATATCAGCTACAGATATACACATGTTATCATAATCTTGCCAATACTTCTACCTTGTTCGTAATTTTATCTAAAAATACTATCATTACCTGAAAATAGATTCTAGTTTGATCCTTGTGCGCCTAATTTCCTCGCTAATATTTCGCCTCATATTATGTTGCCTTCTATCAGGGTGATATTTTTCAATTGTTTCTTACCTGGATATTTAATATTTAACGTATTTCTTAGATCTTTTTTCCCTCAACAAATTTTCGATACAGACAAATATTGATATATAGTATTCATTTTTTATAGAGATTTCTTTGATAAGGGTGCGTATTTGATCAATTTTTGGGGAGAAGAGTAGTTTTTATTTTTTTTAGCTCATTCAAGTTCTCACGTTCTCCATTTGCTTCATAAATTCAGGAAAATAAAGTCATTGTCTCAGCCACTACCACTAGGGTGTGATAGTACAACATATATAGCGATCTTTTTAAGATGAGTGCTTGTAAAAGGTGCCAAAAAAGCTGTGTATTAAAGTATATCCTTTCTACACGTGAATGAAATTTTGGTATGCCTATAGGGTTCTTCCGGAAAATAAGTGTACTGAGCTCAGGAAAAAAAATTATTACACTTTTACATATCTTAAGCTAATGTTCCTCAAAATAGGACCCTTGTGAGTCGATACACTTGTTCCAGCGGCGTTCCCATTCCTGGAACGCTCCCGCGAAGGCATCATCGGGAACCTCTCGAAGACACGTCGTCACGGCCTCTTTGACGGCGTCCAAAGTCCCGTATCGCGTTCCTTTCACTCCTCTTTATCTTTGGGAACAGAAAGAAGTCCGGTGGTGCCAAGTCCGGGCTGTAGGGTGGGTGCGGCAGCGTTGCCACGCCGTACTTGGCCAAGAAGTCCGACACAACAAGCGCGGTGTGAGACGGCGCATTGTCGTGATGCAGCCACCAGATGTTTTTGATCGCTGGCCGGACGCGGGCGACTCGTTTTCGAAGTCTGTCGAGCGCTTGGACGTAAAATGCAGCATTTACAGTTTGTCGTTCAGGTACAAATTCGTAGTGGACGACTCCCCTTTTGTTGAAAAAGACATTGAGCATCATAAACTTATTTTCCGGACGAACCCTGTATAATTATACTATGATAAGGAATATTTTTCCCAACAAAATATTGTCCAAACTAAGGACATGAATCGACTGTATTGGTAGAAGACTTTCTATAATACTTTCAAATTAGCGTGCATCGTTCTTCAGTCATCATCATGAAGATCATAACTGGTAAGGATCGGCTAGAGTCGGTAGAAAGGAAAAGACGTGAGGTAAGACACCCAGGAATGAAGAAAGAGTTGAAAACAGTAAATTTTACAAAGAACAAATATTTATTGCAGTTATTTTAATGAAAGAAAAAATAATTCGCATGTTGGATCATTATTCGCTTGTCATTCTAATTCACCTTTAATCACTCTCTCGGATTCCAGAGAGACACAAGGGAGAAGGAATGAAGCTTAGGTATCAGGATTAAGAGTTAAACACGTGTTGATTATAAGTTTACGATTTCGAACACCGGTAGGGAGGCTCTGATATATAGTAGAGGTTGTTCTCATATGTGTGGGCAACGTATTTGTCTCATGCTGCTAAACCTTATGCGATTGAAACTTTATTCACCCGGTGTACCCCTAAGTACATAGGCAAGATCTTGAGGAAGTAGAAACACTTATTGCATACGTTTAAGGATACATCCTTCCTTCCTTCTGCATCCTGTCAGTTTGCTAATCTCAAAAATTGATCTGTATGATAAGAATTTTACTTAACAGTTATATATTATGTTTACAGTAGTTTACTGCTGCACTTCTGATTCCCAACTTGTATGACACAAAAATTCCTTAGAGCTCGTAGTACATATTGAAAAAACTTAATCTTTAGCTATACGTTCTGCTTTTGCCATACCTACGCTATCGTTGACAATTGTTGTTGGCGGATCGAATAGTGATGTAATAATGAAAAGTATAATTATGAAATATCTTGCGTAAGTACTAGTTTCCATATTTAGTGTTTGAAGGTATTGGGTAAAAAAAACCTTGTTTAAGATACGATATCTAATACAATATCCTTAGATTATGATAGTTTGACGAATGATTTAAATTTTTTGAATCCTAATTTCAAATTTAAAATTTATTAAGAAAGTGAAAGCTGGAGGATGGCAGTAAACCGCATAGCGGCATTTTTCTCTAAAACGGCTACATATTAGCGATAGTACCAATCTAAAAGTAATTATTTCGCTATCGCAGTAAAAGGCATTAGAAATATTTCTGAGCTGCCTCTGTCTATTTAGTTTGACTTGTAGAATGGCGACCCTCCAATTAACTTTCAATCAGCATCCGCTAAAAGGAAAGAAAAATCGGTGATATTTTTATCGTTTTACATAATTAAAAATAGATTACCTATTTGATAAGCAAACTGTTTTAGGTGAGTAATTATGGTTACATATTTTTATTTTTTTCTCTTATTCAGTAAAAATGTTTCGAATGAAAATATATATATTTTTTAATTGATTACTCCCATTTTGTTATCATGTCTGCAAATATCCCACGCATTCAGTAGAAAATTTACGAAATCTTAGAGTAATGAGTAGATGGCCTGATATAGTAATGTAATAGTAATCTCCGGTAATTAATGATATGTTGATTGATTAAATAGAATTGTCCGGTAATATGCTCATCAGATACACACAAAATATCATATTATTTTTCATTGCTATAATTCTAAAATTTATAAGAATTTCGATCCCCAGAAAGATCCCTTTCATTTAAATAAATAATTTTGCCAATTATGCAATTTCTCTGTGATGCTCTTGCTTTTGAATGAATTCTGGTCGAAGTGCCAAAGGGTACAACGTTTCACCCAGGATTCTTTTGATATAATGTCTTTTGATGCATGCGCATGTTTATGTGCGCTGCTGTTCCCACGTGCAATTCGGTACAGGTGTGCTTATGCTTGTGTCGCCTCAATGCGTTGCATGCCGCTACTGTAGTCAAGTTATACTGGGAGTAATGGAATTTCGCCGAAACGGCCCCTGCAGATAGTGAAGTGGCCACGCCAGAAAGTCGTTGTGCTGGACAATTCCTGTGGGTTTTTCAAATAAGATTTAAAGACATTGGTCACGCTCTATCGCTTCGCTAATGTAATATAATGTCCTCTTTTACATTGCAATTTTGGACGCTTTTCAAAAGTAGTTTCACCAAAGTTGGAAGCGTAATTCAATATCGTTGCGTATTCTTCTTCCTTCCTTCATTCCCTGATTGGTGCTATATTATTCCATCGCGTGGTATAAAATGAATGGATAACTCTCTCATACACTCACTCCAGTCTCGCCGTAAAAACTCCCCTACACTTTTATTACTCTCCTCTCGTCGCGTAAAATATCATTCGCCAAAATAAAGCAATATTTAAACTTTTATTTTTCCTCTCTTAGCTTCCCATATTTTCTCCTCCACTCCACACTTTCCGCCCTAGTCTCAGTTGAATTGATCTGAGTCATGGCGTAAAGGGATTCAAAGAGCATTTTTAATGGCACCGGAGATGCATTTCGAGATTCAAATTTGGTTAGGTCCCCTCTTTGAAGTGAATAAACGCTCTAAAATAATTAAAGGGTATAAACGTTCGAAAATAATTTTAAAGGTCAACACTTGAATGAAGTTGACAAGCTTCCTGGCAATGCTGGCCATCTGGAGGTGGCTGACTTGGATTTGAACAACCCAAGCACAACGATAATAGGACAAGACAGAGGTGATGGATTTGTAGCAGGCCGTAATGAATTATATCTTCCATCTTGTAGAGATGGAAAAAGTTCTCGTGAAGTGCATAATGCAATATATATCTCCAACTGAGGCAATTTCAAAATATAAAGTTATTCCCCATAATGGAAATGGATCATCATGATTTCTGCACGAGGACTTTCCAACTCCCTGGAAATTCAATTTCCAAGAAGACCTCTCGGTAGGTTAGTTGATTTAAGTACTTCATCAGAAATCGAGAGGATACAGGTTCGAGCCCAGGTCGAAACCGAAGATTTTGAAATTGAGAATGATCTTTAAGCTAATGGCCATTAATGGATGGCGACGTTCAAGTCGCCCTAATTCCATCAGATTTTTTTATTTCACATTTCTCTGGTTTAGTTGTACGAAAGCGTCACCTGCTCTTTATTTGGTGTCAATTACTTTTATTGAATACCGTTGCTGCTCTTTTTTCGCTCTGTTACAAATTAATTATCGTAATTCTCTCTTAAAGTAAACTTAATATTAAAATTGTGTATGAGGTGGTGTTAATTATTTTGGACATTATAGTAGTAATCTACCGCTTAAGTTGGGTTTTGGAAGGACACAACAACCAAATAAATTATCGTTAATCCTAACAAAAAACAGCCCGCCATCCTACTTTAAAATAAATCACTCTTCATCCCTGTGCATCACCTTCATCCTGTCCTATATCCCAATCTTATTCCTGCACAGTCCTCATATGCATAGGTTTTATCCTCTATCACAGGCTTCAACATTCCACTGCCGATTATGTCTGCATATCTTTTCATTAGATAATCAACCGGTACGCCAGTCTATGTCCTACTCTAAAACAAACCCTTCTTTAATTCTGTGTACTTCCATCCTTCCTTTATTCCATCCAATATCCCTATCTTATTTACGCCCCATCCTAGTTTGCCTAACACTCTACCCTCTATCACAGTCCTCAGCATCCCGCTGCCGATCAATATGTCCTTCATCCATACTTTCCGCTTCCTTAGGATTTCTCTCCAAAATTCCCTCTCCTTTTCCACCCCTCCTAGCAATTCCTCCTTTGTTTTCCTTTCGGTCCATTTCACCTTCTCCATTCTTCTCCACACCCACATTTCAAAAGCCTCTAATCTACGTCTATCCTCCTGCTTCAGCGACCACGTTTCCGCGCCGTACATAGCTACGCTCCATATCAGAGTTTTTACGAGTCTTGTCTTAACATCCCTACTCAACGTCCCCGTCATCAACTCCCTTCACCATGTGAAAGCCTCTTAGCTTTACGAAATTCTTCTCCTTATTTCCCTACTACTTTGACCGTATTGGTCAAAAACACTTCCGAGATACGTAAACCGTTCTACCTGCTCTATATATTCCCATCCTATTTTAAAGTTTAGCTTAGACTTTCTCTTTCTGGAAAATCGTATAACCTTTGTGTTATTAATTTTAATTGTCATCCCATATCTATCGTAATGAATCTCCAATTCACTCAGCAATTCTTGCAACCCCTTGGCTGACTGACAAACTAAGACCTGGTCATCAGCAAACCTAACCGATTTTACGAATTCCCCTCCGACTGTCATTCTCGCCTCCAGCTCGTCGCTAATGCAGTGAAATACTTACTGCTTACCGGCTTTGTTTGCCCTAGACTTTGGGGAACTGTAATATAGTACATGTTGTATTTGTAAGGTTATAGAGATTTACAGGTAGTTTGTTATAAGGTGCTTCATTTTAAATAGCCATTTATCTCGCATTTAGGACAATTTTGTTTCTATATATCATAATGACCTAAATACATTCAGCATATCAAATGACTACCCTATTATAAACGATGGGGACAGGTTATTAAATCTTAGTGGAAACAAATGTCTCATTTTATCATCAGTTACGTTTATATTTATGGCAACTTTTCGTAATTTCTCTGATTTTTGTAATACTTTTGAGCATATGATCATTTTTAAAAGCGGAAAAATTTTGGTCGGGATATTTTTTTCACTTCTCTGAGGGTTTACTTAATATATTAGTGACCCCTGAACCTAGTCTGTATAAAGTTTTGACTAAAATAATTCCCACTTTCACTTTGCAAGGTATACATCTGTGTGGCTTGTCCTGCTGACAAAATCAATGGAAAAAGATTGGTTCCTAAAAATGTAAGTTCAAAGAAACTGCGGTATATGTCGCGAAAGTAACTTTTTATGTAGCCATCCGCTATTGCGCATTAAAATGCAACAATGTCAAAGTGTTTAGGTATTCTCGGTCAAGGCGAATCATTTTTACAAATTGGAAATGTTGCATCTGGAGAATGTAGTTTGATAACCAAATGTACGATAAATGATTCGATCATTAAAATAAAAAAATTATAGTGTCATATTTTGGATAAGGAAAACTCAAATAATTGAACACAAATACATTTTGTTCGTGTGGACGTTTGTATGCTTAGCAGATTTGACATATTTTTGGAAAATATGTGGTTAATTCATGGAATACGTCCTTTTGGAATGGGATACGAAGTATCAGACACACCAATGTCCTATTAATGGGGTCATAGCGGTCGAAAATTCCCGGGATCGAATCTCAATCGATCTTCATTGGTGCTCACGAGTTACAGTGGAGTGCCACTGGGAAACTATCACGAGTCCGTGGGTGACACAATTCGCGCCAACACCAGGCCGTTCCATTTGCCGCGAGTGATCGTACAGAGGCGACGCACCGCGGGACCCCCGAGAGTGTTTTATTTGATAGTCGGGGGGAAACGGTAAAAGGAATTTTACGACGCGAACACGGTGGATGCGGGAGAGATGGCGCATAATCGGAAAATTCTGGGTGTAAGGGGGTGGGCCGGAAGGAGGAGAGGGGTTTTGGGGTGGTACGAGGGATGGTAGAACGATATGGGCCGTTGGGGTGGTAGAAGAGGGGAAATAATGAGAGTGAGGGGAGATGAGAGGGATATGAGCCGTTGAGGGGGTGGGTCTGGGAAAGGGTGGAAATGATGGCGGGGAGAAAAAGATTTATGACGCGGTGAAATAAGATTCCAATCCGGACACCGGGGGTTAAGGGGAGGTGGGGAGAGGGGGAGAGGCAAAGGGGATGTGGGCTGTCTGTTGCTAAGGTGTGGGCGTTCCTGAGTGCTTAGGCTGGCGTTGGCGGACTACGAGTTAGGTGGTGTGGTAAGGCTGTGCATCGGGGTTGATCTCTCTTGTACTGTCACTGTGGGAGGTGGGTGGAGGACGGATTTTCAACGAAGCTGAAGTTTTTACTAGTTGGCGAGGTGAAAGGGAGGAAGAAAGGTTAAAGGACTTCGTTCGTGAACTCGTGAATATGATATAAAATTTCAAATATGGTATCACGAACGAATGGGATTTTCGTTGCTCCGTTATCTGAGCACTCCCATCACATCCATGACTCCCCACTCTATCAGTCGTAGGGAAAACTAGTACAAGGAGCGTACAGATGCTCTTATAAATATGTGTATATATATAATATAATATATAAAACCAGTATCAACCCGAAGGTCGGTTTAGTAGGTGATGGTAGAGTTCTCACAGTACAAAGCCCGAAGGCGCCTACCCAGGGAATCAAACCTGGGACCCTCCGGTCATTAGTCCAACGCTCTACCCCCTGGACTACCGCGACCAACACATTTCTACACACGAGTTATATAGCACTTTTATTAGACGAGATATTGAAATATAATAGCTGTTCGTGTAAAATTATGACGTTTCGCACATTTGATTGGTAAGTTGTTTAGTTCGACATGAATTATATTAACATTTTTTAAAAGGAAATGATATTAATGTCACAGGATTTAAGAAAATAGGTTTTTCAATTAAAATCATCCTTTCATTTTTAAATATATTTCTCTGTTTCTCCAGCGTAGTCACCTTTATTTTATAATTATTTAAATACGTTTAATAAAATATTGAGAAGTTACAGTTAATTGGTAAAAGCCATTCAAAGAGGCTATTAATTAAATTTTTTGTTCGTGTTTAACAGCGAACCATGAACTTAGTTCCAGGAACTTATATTTTCTAAAAATATAAAAATTGAATTTTGCGACTTCTTTATGCAAATTTAGTTTCACTCGATTGTGTTATATTTCATGAATGCTAACTCATCCGATTTGGTTAACTCTAGTAAACCAATAGAATAAAAATTTCTCCATTTTGAGAAAATTTTCAAGGTAACACAGGATCGAAAATTGATTTTCGTCCGCGCAAACCGTGCCCAGAAGTCTTCAATACCGTACATGCTACATATACGTGACAATGTCCGTATCTAACCTAAATATTGCATCTAGATTGAATGATTTCTCATCTCCCTATACTTTTTATAGTTTTTTCTGATTGTCTAGTGGCTTCCATATTCAGCGTTTTCTAATTGATCGCTAATGGAATATTTGTCGGTGGATTAGACATAGAGATGAGGTAAAATAATTAACCGTTGATCACTGAGGCATGATTTAGGAATTTTTAGCTTAAGTCGAAATGAAGAACTTTGAAATGGAAAGATATTTTCCGCCTACACCTTCATATTTAGAAGGAATTATGTCTCATTAATTGGATGCAAGTAGGATATATAGAATTCAAAGTTTAAAGGATGAGGGTAGCGAAAAATTTCGAGGCGAAATATACCTCTGAATTTAAGACTTTCTGCGGCAAGAATGATTTTTCTGCAATTTAGTGGAAAGTGAGTCGCATTAAAAGTATTTTTTGTGTGGGAGCTTATAAAGTGTGGCGTGGGTTTTATGAAAAGTATTGCGATATTCGTTGAGAAAATTTAAACGCATCTCATTATTTAAGCTGAATACGAACTCGAGACTTGACCTCAGGGAGATTAAATTTGGTTGGAAGTTGGTCAGCGACTATGAAATATAATCAAACCAGATACGATAAATTTTTCTTATCAGAGTACGATGCTTTTGCAAAAAAAATGCTTGACCGGATTCTTGATTTTCCTGGCGATATCATCCCCTCATTAAAAATTAACTTAGATTTCTTTAACAAAATGTGACGCAATAAGAATTTTCGATTCTGATTTAAAAGTTCTGTTTCTTAATTTTCCAGTTCATTAAAAGTTTATATTCTATTTATTTTGATATTTAAAATATAGAGATAGTTTTTTGTCCACTTAAATTCAAAACATTTACTCTAGGAGTTTAATTTCTGAGTAGGTACTCAATTAATGGCGTATATTCGAGGAACAAAATAAAAATATTTCTTTATCGTCATTAATTGCCTCTAATGAAAATGTGTCAGTGTGAATGGGTTAACTGCAGATTATTGAATGAAAATGTTTGAGAATCAACTTTAAAATATGTGTAGCAAGATTATTGCGCAGTTAATTATTATAAAAAAATTCTAAATGATGAGATAGAGTCATTAGATTTTTTACCAAAACGAAATTGAATATAAATAATATTTTCTAAATTATATGCATTGAATTTGACATTTTTTATGGTTTGTCATCATAATCCGATGAATAATCCTGTAAGATGTTGAAAAGCCTTCTTTAAAATGATACTGAATTTGATTTGCACCACCAGGTGGTAAAATTAAAGTAATTTTCAGTCCGCGTGCTTTTATTAATTCCCTTGTTACTACTTCCAGACGCACGATTTCGTGGAAATGACTTCGGTTTCTGCTAAATGAATATTCCTCTTCATCGAAAGGAATTGCCTTTGATAATGTTCGGTGAAGTGGAACTCAAAACTGGTAATTAATTTTAAACGGATTGGTAGTTGATGTACATTTTTTTAAATTTACATTAATACCATTCTCGAATGCCCTCTTAAACATTATTTAGGAATTTAAAAAAGACTTTCTAGTTTCTCTTCGTCATCCGCATTTGATTTCTTAATGTTGCCCTACTTATGGAACCATTCTCATCTATGCTTGCATAATATATTCTTTACTCATTAATGACTCTGACTCTTGTCACAAAATTGATGCTGTCAATAATTTTGAAAGCGCACTTGCCTATGTCAGGAGCAAAATACGTTTCCAGCATTTTCAAATATTTAGTATCTGAAGAATTTTATTTATTGACCGTTGCATTCTATTTTCAACAGCTGACTATATTATCTAATTTTTTTTTTAAGGTTTTTTCCGTTAAGTTTCAGTTATCGACTGTTTTACCGATTCAGATAGGAGGAAACTTTGATTATTTATATTTTACGATATCTGGAGGAAAATATGATAGATAATGCTAGTTTATTGCGATATACAACGTAGGCGTTTTGGGTTCAGTCCGCGCGTTTCAAACGGAGAGAATAATTGTAATTTTTCAGATTTTAAAGAAAACAATAACATTTGGATTAATTTATTCTTAAATGCGGAAAATCTTGCATAAAATCCAAGGCCCTTTCTAGAGTGTGAGACTTGCATGGAGTTGCAAGGAATGGAACGTGAATGTGAAAAAAACTCCTTAATAACTATTTGAATGAAAATTGTACAAAATGAACCGTTTTAGGTACATGTGATTGAGTTCAAATCTTCCCTTAGAACATCACGAAGACATGCATTGATTGCATGATGGCGTGATGTAGCAATGCCATGCAGTTATAGCATGAAGTGATCACATGCAGTGTAGGATGAATGGGGATGATGATGTTATTATGGAGAACTCCTTCAAGATGAGTAGGGGAAAAATACTTTGTTACACAAAAGTTTGATAGTATTTCTTTTGGGTGTAATCTCTATATAATAAGTATTTTCTATCACACTCTTAACAGACTATGAGCCATTAAGAGAATAACTTAGCTTCCTGAAAACCAATATATATAAGCTAATGCAGAACCATTTTCAAACTTTGCAATTCACACGTGCCCATTGAAATAAAACCTTTAATTTGTCTTGTACTCTCGTTTTTTTTCCAGATCCCCAACATAACAGCTTTAGATTTTTGACAGATGACGAACATCATGCTTCTCAACATTAGAAAACTCTGGTGCGATATTTATTTATGCATTGCGTCTTGTAGAAGGGAATGTAACTGTACATTTGTCTTGTACTCTCGATTTTTTTCCAGATCCCCAAAATAACAGCTTTAGATTTTTGACAGATGACGAACATCATGCTTCTCAACATTAGAAAACTCTGGTGCGATATTTATTTATGCATTGCGTCTTGTAGAAGGGAATGTAACTGTACAACAATGTTGGTATTGATTATAATTATCTATCTTAATCATTTAGGACCAATACGTGCGCCGGTGAGTTTGTGGCTCAAAGGGCTCACATCGCTGCGTTGGAGGGTATCGTGGCTGAGCTTCGGTCTAAGGTCGACGGGAAGGTTGCTCGTCCGGGGTAAGTCTGACTAGGGGTGGAGTTGCGAAAACTCGCCTAGCCAATGGGGCCGTACGAATTCGTCCGAATGCAGCATATGGCGGAGTGATTGAGAGGTCGCCCGGAGTCCGATCCTTTGATAGGTGCTATTCCGGAAGCCGGAGAATTGGAAGGCTGTCTTGTGCAGAAGTGAGGGAACGTTAACCCTGCGGCTAGGGATGAGAGATGCGAAGGCATACCTCATCCCCGTCTCCAACAGGTATGTAGCACTATCGGAGGATAGCCCAGCGGTATCTTCAACCCCTACCTCCGCCTCTGTGAGAGCACCACCCAGAAGAAACCGTCACGAGTGGTAAGGGGGGATTCTAGTGATAGGCCGGAGTAACGTCAGACGTTTGATGGCCCCATTTGAGAGGGCTGACCATAAGGTTGTGAGACAGCGCCTAACGGCATGGTGCATTCCTAGTGGCGGCGTTCCATAGGTGACGAAGGTGGTTGGAGCGGCGGCTGCGGGCACGAAGTGTTCCAGGCTGCGGATCGTGGCTCATGTTGGCGTCAAAGATATCGTAGACCGTGGATCTGAAGAGATTTTGAAATCCAAGGGAACCAAACTCGGAAGGCAGGCGGGTGGGTGGTATCGAGGGCGTTGATGTGACGCTATCCATCTCCAGCCTTATTCCAAAGATTGAGCGTGGACCTCTCGTGGATTCCTACGCGATCCAATCGTGTAGGAATCCCATGAACCTTTCTGGTGTTCACTACACGTCTGAGGCTACCAGGTGTGTATCGGGTAGGACATGCGAGCACTGCAGGACATTTTTATATTATAGTGTAGGCCAATATGTAGATCAATTAGTAGGTCTCTAAAGTTTTCTTTGCCAAATTATGAAACTTTTAATGAAGTGAGGTTCAGTGCTAGCAATAGTTCATTTAACACCAATAAAAAATCATCGGACGAAAAATTTCACTAAGGATTCAATAATAATAAGAAGACGATCCTCGTTTAAAATTTTAAAAACCGTAATGTCAACGGAACATCTGTATTGGTAGTGAATTACCGAAGTTTAAAAAACAAAGCCGCAGAATATCATCATCTTATTCAAAGCACAGTCAAATATATAATTATTGGGACAGAAAGCTAGTTATCCACTCATATTGTCGACGGTGAAATTTTCCCAAAATTCTTTTCCATTTACGGATATAACAGAACAAATAGAACCGGGGATGATGTCTTTATTGCAGTTCAAAACTCTTACATCAGCAGTGCTTAAGTAATTAGAGTAATGCTTTGGAAAGCGTTTGGTGCTCAATTAAAAGTTCTCAGTAGAAAAGAATTTATATAGGCGCATTTTACGAAACAGATGGCCAGTCGACAGACACATTTTGATACTACAATTAGATCAGCTAATCAAAAGTTTTTCATCCCAACACAGTGATCACGACGCTATAATCAGTGGAGATTATAATGTTCCATCTATTGACTGGAACATATATAGTTTTAAAACAGGTAGTGAGGACAAATACGTCTGCAAGTCGCTATTGAATTCTTTATTATATCACTCCTAGTTGATGAGGTCTCTCATCAACTAAGGGGCGATAAAATTCTTGATTTTTTAGCAACGAATATTTTCGAAAAACTCTCAACTAAGGAAACTATGAAAATAAATAGTCACCATAGGTCAGTAAACGTCAAGTTTTCGCTTAATGGGGTCTGAAATAAGAAGCCGAAACGGAAAACATACTGTTTTAAAGAAGGGGACTTCAATGTCATAAAATGCGTGCCACAGAGTTTATTTTCAAATTTTTAGAACTATATTAATGACAGAAATATTGAGAGAACGTGAAAACACTTCATTTAGATCACGCCCTCACCGGTCTACCAATTTATTCCAAATTATATATATATATATATATATATATATATATATATATATATATATATATAAGATAACACGGGACCTAGACGGAACGATACAACGCACGTGTTAGAAAGACATTACGTCGTCAAAGACTGTCAAGCCAACATGAAAAACATTGGGGATTATATCTCTAGGGACAGAAAGAATAAGATCACTTACAATTATAAGATACCTAGGTCAAACGTCAAAAATGTATTTCCGAAAGCGATAAGCGAATTCAAAAGGAAAACATTAGGGAAAAATTTGAAAGAGAATCCAAAAGCGTTTTGGTCATGCGTCGGAGAAGTTCATGAAAATAAATCAACTGTTAATTCTCACAATTATGTGAATGCCGAAAGAGGAATTAGCCGATTAGAAAAGGCTAACTTACTAAATTACTTCTTTCAAAGCGTCTTCACTAATATCTCACAAAATTCCCTCTATAGCTTACCAAATCGTGCTGGTCAACCGATGCCTAAAATTGAAATTTCTTTTAATGGAATAGAACGTTTGCTGAAAAATATTGAGCCTAATAAATCCTCCGGGCCCGAATTAATATACGCTCCTATACTTAAGGATCTAGCTACGGAAATACGCCGTATCTATAATTAGAATTTAAGAAGTCGCTGATAGATCACAAGGTCCCCAGAGATTGGAAAACGGTTAATGTAACCCCAATATTAAAAAACGGAGAGAAGGAGAAACCGAGTAATAAGTGAACTCACACCCTCACACCCATTTCGTACAAGGTTATGGAACATATAAATTGCTAGTTTGATCGTGAGAGAGAGAGGAATACTCCAGTAGACGCGATTTTTCTAGATTTTAAAAATGCCTTTAACGAAGTATCTCAAAGTAAACTACTCGCAAAGCTAGAAGCATAAGGCATAGATAAAAATATCCGGGGTTTTGATTGAAGGCTTTTTGAACGGTCGGGTTCAAAGAGTAGTGATCAATGCAGTTAGCTCAAATGCAGTAGAAGCTACTTTAGGTGTTCCTCAGGAAATTTTCATCGGACCGCTTTTACTTCTACTTTAAGTTAATGACATTGCTGCGTAGTTACTAATAAGATACGTTTATTTGCCGATGATGCAGTGGTTGACCGTAATAACCGTCAATGACTGGTCGTCACCATGGTGTATTGGATACTTGACAAAATATGTAACAAATATTTTTGCTATTCATTGCGTCATTTTCCGACAACTAGTGGCTAAATTACTCAGTGATCGCCTTCACAAGTCCTTAAATATTTAAATTATAGCGGTTAACAAAATCAAAGCCTATGCTCTTAATGATCGAATGTTTCGAAATTTGTGTAATGTGAACGTCGAAGATTCCAAATCTTGATTACTTCTCACGGAACATCGTTTGCTATCAAAAAGAAATTGCATAATGCGCTTCCATAATTTTTTTGACGCTTCCGTGCAGTTTTTTGAGGAGAAAGATTGTTTTCTCGGAGATAACCTCAAAAAGGTGGAGTGACGTTGCACTTTTGTCTGAAATACTTGCAAAGTTTAATGAAATGGATTTATAATTGCAGGGAAATTATATTAAAACTATAAAGGCATAAACTGTGGTGACTGCATTTTTTTCTATGTTGCTTTTATTTGAGCGCAACATACTATAGGTCGCCGCGAGCTTTATCAATTTCCTTCCCTGCTTAAGCTGGGAGGCCAAGCTGGTTTAGGTGATGATGATTTGAGAGTCTCTTATGGCTATTTAGCCACCTTGTATAAAAATATGACGCAGCGATTTTAGGATATTCTTTTTTTGGAAATTCCAGGCTGAATGATAACTCCGTTTGTGGATATTGAGGAAGATGAAGTATTAGAGAAGAATTAATTGGACTAAAAATGACGTTGAGTTGAAACCAAAGTTTAAGCTAAATTAACAAGAGTTTTGTTTACCGAAGGTCGTTATCTTGCATAATGAATGGTAGTTAAAGAACATCATAGTTAATTACATCATAGTTGGTGGAACGTTATTCAAGTGCAGTTTTTCAGCTTATTTCCAAGAAGAGCAAAATACTTCAGGTTTGTGAGCACAGTGATTTAAGGCTCCTGCTAAGTGACATTAAACCGGACGTATAAAAGCTGGCATCCGGTCATTTAGCCCATCCATCCTATTAAAAGATTAACTGATGGAAATATGTTATTAAATCAAGCAATCGAATCTCCTATATGATTTCTAGACCATGAAAACTATAATCAATAGTAAATTTATCGTTAAACTAATTTTAACGAAATATGATTGGTTATTTTATTTTCATAAATTAAAAACGTTCATATTATATAATTGCTTAATTTAAGTCAAACAAATGAAAAGTAAACTTCTAAAAAAAGGTTTTTTAAAAATATTTAAAATAAAGTTAATTTACAAAATTTTATGTAAAAACGTATATTCTCGCCTAAGTTCCTTTCATTGTGCATTTAGCCTTTTGAATAAATGTGACATGAAAACTATATATCTCTTGTATTATAAATAATCATTTGATAAGTCATCGTTTTTAATTTAATTATTTTTATGTTACTAATTTATTTATTTGGTTTTGATTTAGTGCCAAGGTACCCAGGATCGCCCGGGAAGCGAACCCGGGACCCTTCGATCAGTAGTCCAACGCTCTACCCTTTGGACTACCGCGACCCACCCCTAGACTTTAGACGAGACCTCCACCTAGACACATTAATATAATGCAAAATGATATTGCTTTTAATGGAATTTATCTTAAATTTGTTTTTTACATGAATGGTTTCTTAATTTTTATAATTATTTGATTTTCCACTTGTTAAAAGCTAAATAATTAATAATAAGTTAAATATTTAACTACTACACACATGAGTAACAGAATTATTAATACCCTAGGAAATCTCAATAAATTCTAACACGGGGAAAGCACTTTGTGAACTAATACCGAGCTAAATTGATAAGATTGGGTTCATGAAACGAGTTTCGGGATAGTTGTGAAATTAAAATGTCTATTAAGAGCTTAGAATTCACTTTGGATACGCATCCACTGAAACCCTGAGGAGAATAAGTTTATGGGCGAATTAAACGAGACCCACCCGGAAAAAAGGCAAGTTTCGGAAAAAAAATGTTTTGAACAAACTGCATTGCCATATTATTGAACGTCCTGTAGTTCAGAGCCACTGGTGGCATGACCATTGCATGAACGAAATAAACTACTCAATAAATACCAATTTATTTATTTAAACGCTGAAAAAGCGGGAATAATTTTGGTCCCTCATTACACCAGTATCAGAAACAACAATCTAAAGGAAGAGAAATTGGTCGTTAGACAGATCGATTTTCAATTTTTATCGTTTTACCGAGGACAGCTCAAGAACAGGAAAATTGAATGTTACAAAAATTATAATAATTACCTTTTAAAACAATCGCCGGTCATCTAAAAACCCCTGCTTCATGCTCTCTAGACGTCTGAAAATCATAGCTAAAGTGTGTGAAATTATGTATGTGCATGCTTAATCGATGTGTATATATTGGATTTAATTGAATCAGGCTAGGATGAACCTTATTATCCAAGGTTCACTGAGCATGTGGCTTAAACAGGAAACGTAAGAGTGTCTCAAAATCATGCCGAACTGAGATGAAGGGCGTCGAGTTGGTTACCGACCTTTGACCTCAGTTGCAACGCCACTCTAGTGGAAAGCGAGGAGATAGAGAGAGTTGCCACTCACTCACAGGTACAGACGTGAGGACGTCCCATGAGTCTGTGCGTATTTCGTTGCTCTCCCCCTGAAAAAGGACAAACGGCCATTCTCTCGATGGAATTCTCTTGTCCTCCTGCCGTAAGGAGCAAAATATAGCTTGGCATGAAATAATTTGGTCAACGGGTTCCTACCCAGCTGATTAATTTCTCTAGAACATTTAGTCATTTCCTTTAACTCGTTCTCAAAATGGTAGACTCATTCAAGACTTTTCAAGAGGTATCTGTCGGCAAAATAATGCATTAGTAAATGTTTCAACAGAAATAATTCTAGAGGGATGTGATGTGGATGTAATTAATTCATTCTATCAATTAATGCCAAAGGAATCAATCATTGATTGTGGCTCACCAATTCAAATTTTACGTCCAAATTATGGTAAATTTTGTTTAAACTGGGCCACTGTAACGAAATCAACTTATTTAATTTCAAATGCTTCAGTCAGTTGGCTCACTTCTTTTTCTCCTCTTATATTAGTAGGAATATCTCTTGCGCAACTACTGTGCATTTAGAGGCGGGGAGGCCATTCGCGTAGGCTATTTCTAAGTTTGCTCAATTGATACTCAAGATGCATAAAAAATGATTAATTTTACTCTTTTAAAGTAAAAAAAAACCATTTCAGGCTTTGATTCGTGGAAGTTTTCCATCATGAAAATAAGGAAAAAATTAGAAAACGCCGCAAAATGATTCAAGAATATGACCCGAGTTCCATTGCGTTACGTCACAACACCTGCACCTAAAGATTTCGTGAAGCGGCGTAACACAGATCTCATTAATAAATATTTTAAAGGATTTCAAGAAACCGCGGTAGTTACCGCAACATCAAATTTTAATGGAGTTATCCGCTAATATGCATTTCAAAGCAACAATTTCAGAGTGTAAAAATCATTTGCCTTGACCATGGATCCCGGTCAAGGCGAATGATTTTTACACTCTGAAATTGTTGCATTATAATTTAGCGGATTTAACTAAATTTTTTCGTTACCATCGTTCCCAAGTATTTATTTCCTCAAAGAAAGCCAATGGTTGTAGTATCCTGTTTTAATATCTTCCTTTTTATTTTATTTTTTAATCAAATTTTTATGGGACTCGTAAATTTAATAATATTAAGACCTCCTTTCAGTGCGGGAGACATTTTTTTGGCTTATGCTAACGTTAACGGGGACTAATGTAGCTATGTGAGTAGATTAGTTGTCCTCCTTAAGGTACCAATTAAACTCTAGCTGATGGCTCTTGGCACCCTCAGCTTTATCAAATCCGTGTAACCTTCTGACTAGCAGTGATAAAAAAACCATAGATATCACGGGAGAGGAAACAAATTGTAAATTTCATAACATTTGGGCGTGGAAGCTACTTAGTGAGCTCCACCTTCAAGGATCATACGAACAGGATGTAAAATGTTGAATACTGTCCATATTAAATCGGTTTGTAATTTACCACAGAGTTTGGTTATTGGAAATTCTAAAAAGTGGACCTTGAAAGTGTCAAATACAATGTTTTTTGCATTGGATTTCCTAGACGTAGTCCCAAAATTTATTAATTATTATTTTTTCGTCAATCTACCGGTTAAGATAGGTTTTTAATGGACACAAGCTACCAGACGGTACAACGACAATTCCCTTGTCTCACTTAACAAAACACAGCTTGAGATCCGACCTTAAATTCTTGAATACATTATTGCTCCCTTTATTCCGGCCTATATTCTTGCTCTACTCCTGCTCCTTCCTTCATTGCCTAATATTCTCATTTCTATCACAATCTTGAACTTTGAATTTCATATCGAAATGCTCTGGATTCATCTTTCCTGCTTTTCTTTGATATCTCGCAACAAACCTCTCTTTCCCCGCCATACCCAGAACTTCTTTGTTTGTTTTTCATTCCACCTATTTCACCTTTTCCCTCCTTCATCACCCCTCATTGAAAAAGTATCCAATCTATGTCTTCGGCAATCACGCTTCCACGCCCTACATTACCTAATTAATAACAATCTAAAATTGCAATTCATACCAGTATACGATTTTCAATTTCTACTTCATAAAGCAACTCATGCCACATAGTTGTAAATCAGGCAATGTTTGGTCACCTTCCAATATGACAAACATTTTCTTATGTCATGTGACAAAAAGATATAGAAATAAATAAGATTAGTTTAGGAGTATTTTTGGTGCCAAACGGTACATTAATGTTAAAGTAACTTCAAGGAGAATATTTTATCTGCATTCAAGTGTTCACACCACTTTAGAAGTGCACGCTATTTGTTTGATTGGTTTCAATGGAGGCGAAAATTGTGCGCGACGCCCATTTCTGGAACTCTCTCCGCTCATCTTCGCCAATTTAGGCGGGTCGAGGGCACGCCTGGGGGCTGTTAGTCATCTCTGTGAGAGGAAGGGAGGAGGTGGTGGATGATCGGGGTTGAAATGTGAGGCTGGGAGAGAGAGAGTGTTAAGAGTGTGGTAACGGCTGCGGGGTGACACCCTTGGGGAGATTCGATGATGAATAATGAATGTCACCCGCCCGAGCGCCTCACACCAATTAAAAGAGTACCCCGCCTCCCATTTTGCCGAAAATGTCCAAAAATAAAATTAAACAGAAATAATATTACGCACAGTTTTCCTCTCCTCTCCTTGGCAACTCTCACATTTCCGCTTCCCCATTCTCTCCCTCCTCCCCTCTTCCCCACACATGGGGTCCACATAGAAATTTACCCATCCACTCCCTCCCTCTCACCTTTGATACCGCTTCCTCTCTATCCCTTCCCAACACCGGAGGGCACGCCCTTCCCTTACACCCTCACTCCAAGGGGAGAATGCTTCCGGCAGGAGAGGCTTTAACCCTCTCCACCGATTGCCTTATTCCGGGAGGGAATCGAGCTTTCATTATTTCGGACCGCGTCGAGGCGCCAACGAATTCGGACGCGAACGAAGCGGGCGAGAGAGAGGGTGAGGGGCGTTGGCGCGCGGGGACGGCGAGATTTAAATGTTTTCCCGAATCCCGGAAGTGAGGAGAAGATTAATGGGAGCCGGAGGGTGTGTCGGGCATGAATTGGTCGAGCATGGACAGGAAATCTTGGTGCACGAGCTATGGACAACGCCATGTTTACACGAATAAAAATTGGATTTCGACGGATACAAGATTTTTTGAGGTACATATATTATAGCCTCGTCATTTCGGTGATAATGACCCTTTCGTAGGCAGATGTTTTTTTCCTTGTGTGATGGAATTTGAGTCATGTTGGTTTTCTTTTGATATCTCTTCTTCCCCCCATGACCTCTAGAGGGGTCAGAATTCACGAAGTGTGTCAAGTAACATGGGTTTTGGTGAATGCTGTTCGACCGGATTAGGAAAGTGGTTCACGTTTTTGTGAATAATTAGAATAATTGAAAAAAACACGCTACTCTAGATTTCAAATAGATTTATAACAGCGTAAGAAAGCTAATTTAGTCTTTCCGTGATTCAGCGATTGACCGTTATACGGTCTGACGACATTAAATAATAGGTCTGGATAATTGCATTAATTGCAGATGAGTTGGTAACATTAATTTAGCATTTAAAAAAGAACGGTCTTAATTTATGGTTGCTTGTAAGAATAAAATGTAAAAAAACATATTATAGAGTTAAAGCACACACATTATTTATTTTGAAATTTTTCATTCCTACGAGTAGATGGAAAAAAACACCTTGTTAAAGGAACGAGAAAAATTGGGGAAATTTATCGAAAAAATAATAGTACCAGAAAGAGCTCCATGTTGATGATTATCCACCGAGTAAAAAATATGTGGGCCTATTTTATAGCTTTTACATTTTTTTAGGCATGCGTATCAAATCAACGCACAATATAATGTAAGATGCACAAAATTGACCGGTAAGATATGAAAATATAAGATCATAGTAAAATAATCTATTAGTTTTAGATTTTATGGTTATAAACATTAATAATCAAAGAAATATATTTTTTCACATTTGAAGTGCACTTTTTCTGTTTTCCAAACAACCGTGAGGGTTTTTCTTTTTCCTGTTGTTCGTTGATAATTTTTTCGCCCATGTAACATTATACGTAAATTAATGATTATTTCACAGAAAATATTCGTGAATTCTTCACGAATCAAATTCTTACAGATATACGGCACCACTTGAACACATTTCTGTATCACTGGTTTATTTTCTTCGACTTGTAGCAATATACTTTGTTTATTTTTTAAATTCTGCAATCAAATAGTATAGTTGCCGTTGTTATAATCGACGAATTTAAAGATTAAAATTGGTTAGATTCAACCTTGCCTCAAATTTAATTGATATCTTAGACGTTTGCTCATGCTAGAAACTACACTGAAAGGATATAGAAAGTGCAATTGAAGAGAATGTATACCCATAGTCGCATAGAACCCCTAACTGGTGTCTAAATAGTTCCAATTTCCATTGAAAATCAAGATTTAGTCCTAACAAAGTGGACAGGAAAAATTCTATGATGTTTTCTTTCCCGAAATCAAAAAAGTGCTTACTTTAAAAAAGTTTAAACTTTGTGCAATGATAGTTTAGGTATCTTAAGCATATATATACCTAAAAGCTATAATTATACTTCTTAAATGCATGAAGTGCGCGTATCATTAGTTTTCTTTCTTTAAAGCTGTGGTTTAAATTGTTATTGCCAAGCCGAATAGTTATTTACCAATTGCATTATGCTCGACTTATTAGGTCTTTTGTTTTTGAAAGTATACTACAGCAGCTATATCCGAGAAGCAAAAGGTGGATGGAATATTTTGTTTAACTCTATATAGGCTCCGGGTAACTATAAACATAGTGGCGTTTTCTTTGGCTAACTTATTTTCTGTAAGTAGCGATGGACGAAAATTTAATTAAACGCATCGTTTTGTAGTTTCTCTACTCCATCTACTAAACATTTCCGACCAAAATGTTTTGCTACAGAAGTGATATATAGATTTTAATTCAAAAATGAAAATCTCTGCATGAATTAATAAATTGGGCCATTATGGGTTGAGCAGTGGATGGAGGAAACATCACATAATTTTGATGACATTGCATAAAACATAAGGGCAGTGTATAAATATTGAAAGCCCAATTTGTAAAGAGCTTATATAAGGACATTCAATCATGTGGACTTTATTTATGAAGACGCATTTGTTACAGGTGAAATTATTCAAAAACGTAGTTAATTAAAACGGAGGCAAATATACTGAGTCTCATTTTACCTCCAAGAGCTCTTCATTTACGGGGAAGACATTCATTTACTGTGACTGTATTTACAATGTAAATTGGCATTTCCATTTTTCTTCACGTGGCTTTATTAATGTTCGATACTTCATGATGAGGTGTCGAAACCCTTAAAAATATCGCCGGCCTTCGTTTACTCAGTCAATTGCCAAAGCACCATCCATCCTGATGAATCAGCAGGTACCCATGTGAGAACCCTCTTGCAACTTAAAACGTGTGAATTATCGTATGCAGCTACGTCCTTTGTTGACTGAGCGTGTGGTCTTATTGTGCAGAAAAATATGCGTCATATCCGAGATAATTGGCAAGGAATTGGCTAATTGGGCGTTGTCATTTGTTTTCATTTGCGTGTGGAAGGGCTGATGAGTTTTAGTGAGTGCATAAACTTAGCGAAACCGGATGAGAGATATGTCACATGAACTAAGTATGGTGCTTTTTGTGAATATATAATTGGCATTATTTAATTTTGCTGAAAATTGTTTGACTCGGAAAATTCCATCATAAATTTACATGGAATACAACGTCGAATTTCACTTTGTGAAATTCATTGATGTCGCAAATCCTGATTATTCACAATCCATATTAGTAATATATCGGAATTATAATTTTAAAAATAGAATAATTTCGTTGAAGTGGCAGTATTCATAGCACACATAGCATACATTGCCGATTCCTGGTCTTTCTCAACCCCTTAGCATTTAAACGATTATTTTTTTTTACAATATTGTTTATGAAAACAGAAGAATCAATCATCTTCGCTATGGAGAGATTTAATTATTATTCATTTATGAAATTGTAATAGATATTATACATAAATTGAATATAGTGTTCCACAATTAGCCAAAAGAAATTTAATTCTATAGATCACAGAAGCGTGGTGTGGGAAACATAAAATCAGCCTGCATTTTGTCGATCGACTTTTGTCATTTTTTATCATGTTCCGTTTTTTTAATTATTTAGAGCGTCATTGTATCCAAGGTTAGTCCGAACATCATTTCTGAAAAATATAAGAGATATCAAAATTTATTTTTAAAATGTGCCATTTGAAAGTTGACGTATCATCGTTCAAGATAACCTCCCAGTACGATCGTATAACATCGTCCGGCCCAGTAAAATGAAAATTTTCCTAACTACTTTTACATTTTTTTCTTTGTTCTGAATGAGGTCGTTATCCTTAATGGCGAAAGCAATGATTTGGATGGCGCGAATTGAATTAGGAAGTTGAAGGTCAAGATATGAAAAGGTTTTGAACTGCTGCTCTTAGATCTGTGTGTTTGGAGCTTTAAATGGGTGGCGGGTACTATTATTTTATGATTAGGTTTGGTTTTATCATTAGCAAAACGTTAGATAATGGACTGTCATGGCATTAAGCGCCAAAATGTAATTCGATCATCTTTTGGAGCTTCTATCGAAAATGCAATTAGTTACTAACTTGCACATAATTCGTGCCATGCGATGAACATATGCTTCCAAGCCATGTTATGATCGTATTGATGACAATTTTCTGTTTGATATTTTCTAGTACTTAGCGATGATTATGATGTTTCTAGTTATCAGATATTGTCATAATTTTTCATTTAAGTTTCATGACGTTTTCAGAAGTCAATTAAGAGTTCTTATTTCTAAATTGATATAATATTTTCATGTCTTGCAAACATACAATATTCTAAGCGGTCAAATAAAAATATACTTTACTGATCGAGCATAATTTTGCTATGCGATGCTTTCAGGCTTAACGTACTGGAAATCCATTATCACTGAAGTAAAAAAAAACCAATGTATCTTTCCACTATATGTTTTATTCGGTACAACTAAAGTCGACGCATTAGCGTCATCCTCAGCACGTTATGATGACGCTAGTGTGTCAAAACTAGTTTTAGCAAACAAAAAATTAAGTGGCAAAATACATTGGTTTTTTTACGTCAGTAATAATTTTGAATTGCAGGATATTACAGCATTTTTATAAAACGAAGGAACCTTTGTTCTCCAAAATCACATAACTTTTGTAAAATTATTCCTGGCTATACTTGAAAGCAATCCACCGTCGTCCACAGATTACTGTATGGTATTGTTTGAAAATATGATGTCTTAAAGAGGTAAATTTCGGTAATAGATTTCCTTTCAACAGCGAGTTAAGACCAAATTCCTCATTAGGTAGCGTAAAACCTGCAAACCGGACGAGGTACGACTTTAAATTCACGGGGTAAACATTATATTTATCGTCGTTTTCAGAAGTTTTCATTTTTATTGAATGAATGAGGAATATCTTCGGCATTGGTGGTTAAAAGACGTCATCATTTATGAGTTTAAAACTCAGAATTTTTCTAAGATTCGATGCTGAGCAACTTCAACAAGTGTTAGTTGTTATCGTTGGTAACAAGAACACACGACTCTGGAGATGATTTATCCGACCACGCGACGTGCACAAGCTAAGCTAAATTTGAAGCCACGGGTCGAGTATCCATTTGGCCAACCGATTTAAAACATTTCGTTAAATGATCAATTTACCAGTTTACAACCGGTCCCAGAAGGTTTGCTGGTAAGATCGAAAATTCGTGAAGGACATGAGCCGTAAAGTGGAGCTGTTAATAACTGTCCCTGAAGTTGTTAACCCTAGAAGGCGAAGGGAAAGAAGATGTGCTGTATCAGCGAGTGACTGGATCCTGAGGGATAACACAACAGTAATCGCCTTAGGAGGCATTATTTTTGGAGCATAATCGAACACTACCCATCATCGCGAGACAGTGGCGCTGTGAAACATTTTTATCGTTGAATGACGAGCCATTTCTTCACGTCTCTCTATGTTGTAGCCATGGTTCTCACGCTTCGTTTGCGGGTAGGTGGGTGGGGCGAGGGGTGGGGGCGTTAAAGGTGGCAGAAGGAGAATGAGGGGGATTGGAAAGGGGGTAGGAGGGTTTTGTACGGGCGACCTCTTGTGTATGGCCTTGTGTGTGTCTGTGTATTCGACGAGTGGCACTCAGTGGACGGGTCGGCCATTTGTCTTTGTTCTACTTTCGGCCCGCCTGGCACGCCGCGATCGGAGGTACAACGTACTATGCCGCCATACGTCACTCCGCCCGACAACACACGTTCCCTTTTTCGCAACTCAACTGTTTGTCGCCCGGGAAACCCTTCCATCCTTGTCTTCTCGTCTCTTTGCTTTCTTTTCTTCCTTTTTTTTTCGTTGACACGATGGGACGGCCATTTTTTTCATTTCCGCCATTTTGTCCGTCGTTCGCTTTTCGACACCGTCCCCCCCTCTCCGTCTTCCCTTCCACCCGCCCGCCATCCCCCTCTTCTAAAGCCGTGAAAACCGATACACCGTCCGACCGAACGACCTGCTTTTCCTTAAAAAGAAAGCAAAACCAAGCTCTCTCTGGTGATTTGGAGGTTTATTTGTTTTAATCGTTCTCCCCTCCGCCAATTCAGCGTGTTTCGAGGTCACTTGTATCCCGTTTGCACATCTCTTGTAGCCCTGCTCTTCGAATTCATGAAATCTATTTAATCTTTTGGGAAGGCTGCATCAATTCCGCCCTCATCCCTACCAACTATCCACCCTGAAGTACCACACTTATTCTTCGCTTTGTTTTTCAATTGGGGGCACGTTTGTTTGGCGAATTCCTAAATTCTATCGAGCAATAAATCGCAGCGCAATTATTATGCGTTACAAACGAAGGTATAACGGGGGTACTTTCTTGGTCACGTGGTTTTTAAATCAATAATGGGTTTTCACGCAGAATATTGATGTGTCATGTCCAAAGCGTCTGCTACCAACTTTATTTTGTTAAAATTATTTTATTCTTCCATCCCTAACGTTATAATCACTTGATTTTCGATACACAAACTTGACCTTAATTCGAATTTTTCCCTTTTTAGTCCCTCTTTTTATATGTATCATTGAGCTATCATTTTATTGAAAGTGCTATTTTAGTTAATGTCTTCTTCTTGAAAGTGTCGTCAATAGGATTCTATCTTTACCCACTCTTCCATGAATTTTTATCACCACATGTTCTTTTCGCACTGTTTTAGTCATTGGAGATGCATTGTGTCGCACTTCAAATTCAGGTACTGTCTATTAATGGTTGAAAAACAATGCTTGCCTTTTTCTGTGACGCCTTTGGATAAAGGCGTCACAGAAAAAAAGGAGGAAAAGGAGGTTTTCTCTGAAATATTTTCACACATGTTCCTGTGTCATCGTTTTGGTGTAAAGAAATTAATAACAATGATAGTTAAATAATAAAAGTGAAAACATTTTCCTAAAGAAAGACATCACGGTTTTGTTATTCAGAGAATGTATTATTATACGTATTTTTAAGTTGTTATCGTATGTATGTATACATGCATATGCATGAGTATGGTATATATAACAAAAAAATAAACACAGTAATCAACCCGAAAGTCGGTTTGGTAGGTTCGCCCAGTTCTAAGCCCGACGGCGTGTGAAATTCACACATCAGGGTAGGGGGGCGGGGCCAGTTCCTTTCCCTGTGTCGGTTATGGTTTCCCAGAAAAATCACCTACCTTGGATGGAGCTGCAGGTGCTCAGGGTGCCTTGCCCGAGAAACGAGCCCGGGCCCTCCAGTCTGTAGTCCAACGCTCTACCCCCTGGACTACTACGACCCACTATGGTATATTTGTATGACATAAAAAATAATGTACATATATTTTATTTTGTGGAAAATATAAATAAATTCAAGTTTGTATATGTATATATATATATATATCCCTCCCAGCGGGTCGCGGTGGTCTACCGGGTAGAGCGTTGGACTTGAGGGTCCCGGGTTCGATTCCCGGGCAAGGCACTGTGGGCACCTGCAGCCCCACCCAAGCTAGTTGATTTTTCGGGTACCAGATCTTCCTGGGAAACCATAACCGGCACAGGGAAAGGAACTGGCCCCCCTACCCTGATGTGTGAATTTTCACACGCCGTATAGGGCTTGGTACATGGGTGAGCTCTACCATCACCTACTAAGCCGACCTTCGGGTTGATTACTGTGTTTTTATATCCCTCCCATGGACTACAACCTTGTCGTGGTGGAAGGTCTTGTGTGTTCCGATGACCCCTAGAGCTGTGCTGGCGGGAGTAAAAATAATTACTCCTGGAAGGGTCACCCATGCCAGATAGGTCGAAGGTTAGGAGCCAGACGAAAGGTAGTCCACGCAGCGTCTGTTCCTCAGTGAGGCGGCTGCAATGGCGTCTGACCCCAGTGGGGCGGCCATTAAGTGATGGTGTCACGTTAAAAACACTATTGAGGAAGGTAACGGGAAACCACCTCAATTATGATTCCCAAGAATATAATGATGGGCACTATAGATAATATGAGTCCTGGCAACTACGGGACTCGGCCCAAGAGGCCGTGTGTCGTGCCCGGCAGCGGGAGAGGCAAGGCTTCCGCGGTCGTCATCCCACGAAACCCTTGCAACAAAGAAATAACTTCAGCAGGACAGAAGACTCAGAAGAAGGCGAAAGTAGTTAGAATAGGAACCTGGAACGTCAGGACAATGTTGAGGAGAGGCAAATTAGAAAATATTAAGCGAGAGATGGAAAGAGGTAACATAGATGTTTTAGGCCTCTGCGAGGTGAGATGGAAGGATAGCGGGGATTACTGGAGTGACAATTATAGAGTAATATACAGCGGCGGGGACGAGAGCCAACGAGGGGTTGCCGTAATTTTAAATAAAGGGGTAGGAAGAAGCGTAGTCAACATAGAGCAAGCGACAGATAGAATTTTACTCGTAGAGATTAAAGCAGAGCCGACGAACTTGGTCATTATTAAGGTATACATGCCACCGAGCAACCACAAGGAGGTAAAAGTCGATAGGATGTATGACGAGTTAGAGGATATCATCGCGAGTGTTCCTGCAGGGAAACATTTGATAGTGATGGGGGATTGGAATGCGACGGTAGGCGAAGGAAGAGATGGTGGCGAGGTGGGGGACTATGGGTTAGGCACGAGGAATGAACGCGGGGAGAAAGCAATTGAATTCTGCAGGAGACAGTGGTTAATTATCACTAACACATGGTTTAGACACCACAAAAGGCGTAGGCATACATGGAAAATGCCAGGTGACTCAGAAAGGTATCAGTTAGATTACATTATGGTTAGGCACAGGTTTAGGAACAGTGTGATAAATTCGCACAGTTTCCCAGGAGCGGATGCGGACTCTGACCACAATTTAGTTGCTATGAAATATAATGTTCGTTTCAAGAAGATAAGGCAAGGGCGGCGGGTTAAAAAATGGAATTTAGAAGCAGTAAATGGATTAACGAGGAAGGAGTATCAGCAGGCTGTAGAGAAAATAATGGATGACGGCAAAGAACTGAGTACTATCGAAGAAAAATGGGAATGTATCAAGAAACGGATATTAGAAGCCGCTAAAGACACTATAGGAACCGTTAACGGGAAAAGGATAAGGAAACCATGGGTAACGGATGAGATGATTGCAAAGATGGATGAGAGAAGAAGATGGAAAAATGTAAACACAGAGTTAGGCAAAATGAAGTACAAAGAGTTAAACAATAAATTGAGAAGGGCCACAAATAAAGCAAAGGAGAATGGTGGAAAACGCAATGCGAGGATATGGAAAGTTTACCGAAGAAGGGTGAAATTGGTGCTCTATACAGCAAGGTTAAGTTATTATCGGGAAGTAAGAAGGCAAGATCTGTGCTAACAGTTAAAGATAAATGGGGTAAGATAATAGTTGAACCAGGAAAAATCCAAGAGAGATGGAAGGAGTATATAGAAACACTGTATGGTAAAGAACTTAGGCCGACAAGGTTAGACATAGAAAAGGAACATGACGTAGAAGAAGATAGCTTAGGTCCAGGCATACTCCACGATGAAATAGAAAGGGCATTAAAGGAGATGAAAGCAAATAAGGCTGTGGGGGTGGACAATGTTCCTGTAGAAATGTTGAAATGGTTAGGGAAAAGTGGGAAGAAGGCCATATATGGACTGATTCGTAGTATCTATGAGGAAGGAATCTGGCCGGAAGATTTTGTGAGATCGGTGTTAGTTCCTATTCCAAAAAAGGCAAAGGCTTCGTCATGTGAGGATTACAGAACAATAAGTTTGATATCCCACGCAGCTAAAGTTATTCTCAGGATCATCAACAAAAGGATAGAGAGTAAGGCAAATGATTACTTTGGGGATGATCAGTTTGGGTTCAGGAAAGGAAGAGGTACGCGTGATGCCATTGCAGTAATGAGATCACTAGTCGAGAGGAATATTGAATACAATCAGGACGTTTTTGCCTGTTTTGTAGATTTCGAAAAAGCGTTTGATAGAGTGAATTGGGAAAAATTAATGCTTGTATTGCAGAAAATAGGAATGGATTGGAGGGACAGGAGACTGATCCGCAACCTGTACATGTCTCAGACTGCTCAGGTGCGAGTGGGGAACGGAGAGTCCGGATGGGCAGTGTTAGGAAGAGGTGTAAGGCAGGGTTACCCATTGTCACCGGTACTGTTCAACGTATATGTAGAGGAAATGATTAAAGAAGCATGGGAAGAACTGGAGGTAGGGATGAAAGTCGCAGGGGAATTCGTAAAATCGGTTAGGTTTGCTGATGACCAAGCATTAGTTGCTCAGTCAGCCAAGGGGTTGCAAGCATTGTTGAGTGAATTGGAGGTTCAGTGCGATAAATATGGGATGAGAATCAATATTAGTAAAACAAAGGTTATGCGATTTTCCAGAAAGAAAAAGGCTAAGCTAAATATTAAAATAGGCGGGGAAAAAATAGAGCAGGTAGAACAGTTTACATATCTCGGAAGTGTTTTGGACCAACACGGTTAAAGTGGTAGGAACGTAAGGAGAAGAATTGCGCTAGGCAAGGAGGCTTTCTCAAGGAGGAGGGAGTTGATGACGGGGACGTTGAGTAGGGATGTTAAGACAAGACTCGTTAAAACTCTGATATGGAGCGTAGCTATGTACGGCGCGGAAACGTGGTCGCTGAAGCAGGAGGATAGACGTAGATTGGAGGCTTTTGAAATGTGGGTGTGGAGAAGAATGGAGAAGGTGAAATGGACCGAAAGGAAAACAAATGAGGAAGTACTAGAAATGGTGGGGGAGGAGAGGGGTTTGTTGAGAGAAATCCTGTGGAGGCAGGAAAAATGGATGAAAGGCGTATTGAGCGGTAGTGGAATGTTGAAGAGGGTAATAGAGGGGAGAATGTTGGGCAAGCGAGGTAAGGGCAGGAACAGGATAGGGATGTTGGACGGGATGAAGGGAGGAAAGAAGTACACCGAGATGAAGAGGGACCTGATATAGATTAGTTTGCTAGGTGGGGAGTCACAAAATGTTTATTTGATAGTTGTGTCCATCCAAAAACCTACCTTAACCGGTAGATTACCTAATAAAAATATATATATATATATATATATAGAGAGAGAGAGAGAGAGAGAGAGAGAGAGAGAGAGAGAGAGGGGAGGGGGTCAGAGTCCCCGTAAGCCTCACGAATCATTTTGTTAGCCTCTACAATAGATTTTTGACTGACATCCTGCCGCTTCCACAGCTTGGAGAGAGCCCAGGCCAGTTTTTCAGGAAAGCTTAGCGTCCTCCCACTTACTCCAAGTGGTTCTCTCTCACTTCAACCAATAGGAGTGGGATGGGAAATTTAATTGCATAACTTTCGGAAAGAACCCTTTATATATCATTTTACCAGTGTATCTTTTGTCTAATTTGTCAAAGGATTTGGCCAATTAATTTTTAAAGTGTATTTTAACCAGAAAGTGACCATTTTCATTACTATTTTTCATTTCCTTGACGAATAAAATTGTTTATTAGAGGGGTTTTAAAAATGATTAAGTATGTGCTAGGATAAAGTTTGCAAGATTTAAGAGAGAGATTGTAGAATTAGCATCTTTATATACACCTTTCCGGTTGTTCAATTACTCTGTTCTGTTTGGAACATAAATAATTCATTCAACGCCATTTATACCACCACGTCGCTCCATTTGGCAAAAAGAATATACTCGTACTTCTGTTGCTAAGTAACCCATATACAGGTCTATCTTCTTCAATTGAAAGAGACGAGCGCTGATTTATACTTCGAGTTATTTGATAACGCAACCTACGTACATAGCCTGCATTGATTTTATTTACATTCATACTTTCATACTTTCTCCCCAATAAGCAGAGGGGATGCTCTTTTTTTCTTTGAGATATAGACCTGATTATATCTCATCAAAACCATTATTTTGATATCATAATGTGTTTTTTGGCCTTTGCTCGAAATATTTGCTAATTATGGATTTTTCTGTGTGTGAACGCCGAATTATTTCTTAAATACAAATATTTATAACGCATTTGGGTGTGCGTAAAAATAAATTGAGAGGCTATAAATTGTGTTGTACAGTTAGAAAACTAAGAAAAACCAAAGCGGTAATTTCCTGTACATAATTTCATAATTCGATTAATTTTATTAGTGTATACATAATTTGTAACAAATAAGCCGGGATTGTGTGTCAAATACTTTTAAACAGTTATGTGTTAAATAATTAGGTCATGCATATGAACTATAGTGGTCCCATAAGTACCCAGCCTGACTTTGAGGTGGCAGTGGTAGAAAATATCATTATTTGAAGGTACGTCATCTATAAAGCATATGTGTCAAGTTTGAAAACGCCAAGTAGTTCAGAATTTGTTTGGCATCAATATTGAACGTTTTCAGGGGATTTGTGAAAATGGAGAAAGGATTCTACTCTGAGTGAGTCTGCTCCTTCGTTTACAACAGTAAAATATTGGGTATCAGAGTTTAAACGAGACCGTGCGAACTGTCAAGACGAGCATCGCATTGGTCGACCGAATGAGGTGATGACTCTTAAAACGGTGAAAAAAATCCGGGAATTGATACTGGATGATCGTCCACTGAAAGTGCGCCAGCTAGGAGACTTAAAAGGCATTTCAAAAATTTCATTACAATCGCATACAATTTCAATTACATCGCATTTTAACTGAAAATTGGGACATGAGAAAGCTGGAGGCAAGACGGGTGCCGCGTTTGCTCACACTTGAGGAAAACAATTGTCGTGAAGATGTTTCATTTGAGTGTTTAGCAAAGTTTCGCACCAAACGTGCCGTTTCATAACGATGGATGAAACATGGGTCCATTACCTCACACCCGAGACAAAAGAACAATCAAAACAATGGATTAAAAAGCGAGAACCGGCTCCAAAGGATGTAAAGACCGTTTCATCTGCAGGCAAGGTCATGGCGTCGGATTTTTGGGATGCGCGTGGGGTAAATTTCATTGAATATCTTGAAAAAAGAAAAAATATCAACGGCGAATATTATTTGAACTAGCAAAAGCGGCCGCATTTGGTTAAGAATAAAGTGTTGTTTCATCAAGACAATGCACCATTTCACCAATCCGTCTTATCAATGGCCAAAATTCATGAATAAAATTTTGAATTTGCTACCTCATACATCCTATTCGCCAGATTTAGCCCTCTCGGATTATTTTCTGATCGCAAACTTGGAAAAAATTGGTTCAGTTTTACAATATTTTCCAACCGTGAAGGAGTGATGTCGGCAGTTAATGGCTATGTTGAGGAACAAGACAGTTCATGTTGTAAAAAGGGCATCGTACCTAATGAGCATCGCTGGGAAAGTGTAAAGAACTGAAAGGAGATTATGCCGAAATAAAAATAAATTTTTTTCCAAATTTTTTGTGCCTCATTTGTTGGACCGGGTACTTCTGGGACCTCCTTCGCATGTACTATATTTTGTGAGGATGATATTAGTGGAAAAATAGTGAATGCATTACAATTCTTAGCAAGTCAACTTCTTTAGCTGTAAATCAAATTATGCTCCTAAATTCCTTTCGTGTGGAAAATGATACACTTTTCTTCATTAGCTTTTAAAAACATTTGTAAATCTTGTATAAAAGATACTTCTCTTCCCTACTACATTTTCTCCGGTAAGCCACTTAAACGACCAATTAACGAAACCAAAAATGTGACATCAGGATAAGCTGCGGGCTTATTTCCAATTAGTAAGTAATTATGAAAATAAATATTTATATACATTTCAATTAGTGACAAAAAGTTAAACAAACAGCACTTTGTACCCAACGCATTTCGGCTGCATTTACGTAAATACTAGTTTAGCTACTTTTACCGTCTAGAGATGAATATCTTATTCAAATTAGTTGGTAATTATCCACAATAACCTAAGCTGAATAGCTCAGCAATTTAAAATGTAGCCATCCATAATTTTAAGCTGATAACCAAACGTAAAATTCCATTTCATCTCAAAGAATAAAACGTGAAAAATCATCTGAAATTGTTAATAAGGTTTTCTGTATGGCTCGTTGGGAAAGCTTTGAATACTTTTAGTAAAATAGATAATATTGCAAACTATTCGTTCGTAAGGTAAACAATTTTTTAGGTACAGGAATATAGAGTAATTTTTCGAAATCCACATTACCTACTTATTCTTATTCCTGTCAAAATTACGTCTAAGAACTGCCATTGTAAATAACCATACTGGACACAATACGATGAAAATATATTCTTGGGTACCTTAAAAGTTTGCCATACAGCCGCGTTTAATTATTAATTCTCACATTAGAGCATCTCTTTCCCGGGGAAAAATCTTTTTTTATCTTTAACCGACTGTTGAAAGTCTCGAAAGTATATTAAAGCCCTTAATTTGTAAATTTCATCTCCTCTATGCATGCGAAAGTTAATAATATACTCTTATTTTTTCAATTAGAGGCTAGAAAAAACGTTTTGCTTAAAAATAGAAAATAATTACCTGACCTTCACAACATTAAGCAAAACAATATCTTGATAAGGCTTTGGATTCCCAGTTTTTTTTTCGTTTGAACCTCGTTTCCGTCTAGAGATGGAAGCTAGGTGAAAACGCCACAGAACTTCGCTCTTAAATGAAAAAAAGGTAACTTGGTTATTCTTACTCAACGTCATGAGCAGTTCTTGAAAAGTCTTCATCTTGGAATATTCTCTAATTTTGATTTTAAGCAACACCTTTAATATTTCTTGGAAATATAAATAGTTGACAAAAAATATCACTTGAGGTGTTATGATACCGTCAAAAAATTGAAACTCGCATTATTTTTTCTGTCTATCTCCCAATTATGATAATCCCTCAGTGTTTCAAGAAAATATTGTGTAGACGTGTATTAAAACAATCCTCAATATCATTTTTATTGCATTTTTTTAAAAGGCAAAGCTCATCAATAGATTTTTGGAATCAGTAATGCGGGATGATTTTATGCGTTGGATCTGCGCACCGTGGAAACCCCTCCACCTTCAATAAGTAGAATCGAGTCGAGGCATACATTCCACTTCCTTCTTTATGGAATCCGGGGTGCTTATCCACTTTTTGGGATCTTCGCATCCCTACCTCTCCCCCAAAACGCAGTGCTCCACTTCACTCTTCTCCATCTCTCCCCTTTTACCCTCATCCCCTTCCTTCCTTCCTTCACCCTTCTAATCCCCTCTCACCCCTTCCTCCGCACCCTTCAGTGGCTGCCTGTCGATAACTCTTCTGGAGGCCCAGGTGTCGATGACAAAGCGAGTGGAGGGTGGCTTAGCGGGCGAGGAGGGTATGGAGTGGGTGTGGGCGCATACAGGAATCGGCTGCTGCCCGGTCGGATACCCATCATGCACCTCGTCCGTTCCCTTTTTGTACGTCAAACGTCGCCTTCCCTTCCTTTCCCCCACTCTCACCCTCCCTTCAAAAACCCATTTTTCTCCCACCCCGCTCCTAACCCTTCCGAATCCACTCTTCCCTCGGCGTCCCTCCCAGTAATATAAATGCGTACTACACTTTTATGCACATCTAAAACCAAACGCAACCCATCGAGGGTTGCGTTTGCAAATGATCGAAATAATACTTACGAGGTGACTAAGGTACGAGATTCAGAGTGAAATGTTTTCAGAGAGGCTAGATTGTGTATCAAAGTATTGGATTGGATGAACAATTTAACGTAATTGGGAAAGAGTAACGTTTTGTTGAGGTGACAGATCAGAGAACTACGTTTTCAAGGTTGTGAGCAGGCTTTCCATCTTCAATAGGCTATAAAATTGAGTCATTTCTTTCGGTTTCTTTTCGGTTGACATCAGAAGTACGCTAGTTATAATTAATTAATTTTTTTAATAACTTATATTCTAAAGGCAAATAACATTTTTTAAAAAAGAAACGCATTTTAAAAAACTCAAGCTGTGCGTACAAATGCGAAGTATAAATTGGACAAAATAATGTCAGAATTTGTTATTAGTTATTTTTTGTGAGAAAAACGGTTTCAAGTGTAATTTACTTATGAACCAAACAAATAATTGCTATTAGCTAATTTCGGAATAGTAATAGAAATGGCGATAGGTTAAGATGAATTATTAAGAAGTTATATTAAGATAGATTCGTTCATTACACTGCAAATTGTCATAATTTACTTCATGTGAATTACTCCAGCCAAGTTCGAACACGACAACATACTCGTATACTGTACATGATGGAGATTCTCTTGGAAAGCTGGATTTTTGTTTTCGGGTTAATGATATGGATTAACCTACTTTTTGCAGGTCTTCATATTGTATTTCGTATAACCGCAAATGCAAATTACATTTGGGTTCAGCAAAATATTAAACCCACATATGTCAGGGCAGTGAAAGTTTTACATACCGACTACAGTGTATGATGACAAAACAAAGGATGCGTTCATTGATATCGCTCATGTATCAATAAATTAAATCGACAAACCATATATTGATTTGTCCCTGAACGCTAAAACTTAATCATTGTGGAAATCTAAGAATGTTAAGCAATATTATAATAAGGACTATGGAGAGGAAATGAAATCAAGGAAAGTTTTTTCGAATTCTGTAAAAAGTACAACACGTAAGTAGATTTCACCTAATATAATCTTTTATTTTTGGCATTATGCTAATTTTCGGGCTGCAGAATATTTTATGCCTGGATCTATTACGGTTATTATTAATTTCGTAAATTTATGAATGTATTGAAAAAAGAAGATTTTACTCAACATATATTTACAATTGAATGTCAACTATACAGCTTGACATTAAACAGATTCATTTAATCTCCAACTTGCAGTAGTTTGGTTGTCAACTCAATTTCCTCATTTATTTCTATTCAGAGTTGCTTTGATTGCACCTCTATATTTGATGCATTTTTTTCAGATATATATTGAGAACATTTGAACACATAATGAAAGAAAAATATAAGAAGAAACTTGATATTATGAACTTTATTTTGTTTCTAAAAAGAAGTAGAATACAATGAATTACCTTAAAGAACCACATATTCATTTGATTATTATGGTAAGGCAATCTATTTTAACTTTTTGATATTCATCTTATCTAGTACCTAGGAAAATATTTCAATTGAAGTGAAAATAATATTTAAACATTGCTATAATTTTATGCATTGGTAAATATCATCATAAATGTGTGATCATGTAACTTGCTTTTTATATACTTCACGGTGAGGTATCTCTTGCGCTGATGTAGGACTCATTTAACAACAGAGTTTGGCGTCGAATCATTAAGTATTGAAATGCAATTTGCTCTTTATTACCACCCATGGGGACACAAGCCTTATATAGTGAGTGCTCTTACTTATCAAACTTCTCCCTCCACACTTCTGGGCTACTGAGTTACGGGATAGACACAGGTACTGTTATAAGCGCACTCCCATCGGGAATCGAAACCCCTTTCCGCAAGGTTTGCTGGTGCCCTTCGTTAGGGGGCATTGTAACTTGAGGGCTCTCTTTACCCCTCTGGCGTCCTCCGAGGCCAAAGGGAGGAACCAAGGGCCGCACATTAGGGGGGAGGGGTCCGTCAGCGACGCATGGGTTGCTCCACGCACGTTCTGATTGCGTCCATCCTCGTTCTCCTCCCCCTCTGTTTTGACAAGCACGGCACGGGCTCTCGGTTATGATGACATTGATGGAATGTGATTTTTGCCAGCTATGAATGTGAGTAACCGATATCGACAAGCGTGGAAAACGTGTTTATTGAAATGAAACGCTCCAAAAATATGCGTCGATAAGAGTATTCACGTGCACCCAGTTTTGTAGAAACCATTCGAATTCCTTATTTGACTACATCATTGGAATTGCGTTTAAGCTTGCAAAATATCATCATGGTAAAAACTTGTAGGTTTTCATTACATATGTATAGTATAGTGATACAGTTTGGGTGCAATGAAGTAACTGTGAGGAAATATGAGATGAAGCAATCGTAATTACATGTCGATAATCTGCGGTAGAGAAAGCTGTCCTTGTGTGGGACAATGTATTTTTGATTGAATCGCGGTGAAATGCATAGATATTTGATCTTCCAAGGCACCTTTTCGTGATAAACTAACGGTTTTGACTTCTGGAATGTGTTTTTACCTATCTATTGTTCATCGTTGACCATTTTGTGTACATTTTTCATTTGGAAAATTAATTTAAACACTCATTTAACCTTACCAGAAATTTTCGCCACGGTTTATGAAATGTCGCTGTTAAATTTGTGTCAATAAAGTGTTAAGATGCAGCAAAAAGATTTTTTCGATCTAATTAAAATTCTGATTAAATTATTTCGTCTTACGCGCAGAAAGCTACAATCTAAATTAGAATTAAATTCGAAAATATTTTTTCTGATTCATTTTCAATACAAAAATATTTCGAAAATCCCATTAGGATTGAGAAGCCGCAGTAAGCAACCAGTACACCTTGGAAACGTTCATTCGCGAGTGCCGCACGTTCTGTTCAGCTTTTTGCTATCTAAAGCACAAGAAACCACCATTCGCAAACCCTTTTGGGTCACCGCTTTTGGTTGCGAATGAGTGCGCCTCCTGAATGCAGCCGATATCATATGCTTCCAACCGCTTAGGAGCAATCAGATATTTTGCATAACATAGAAGATATTTGAAAATAACGGCGGCGGTTTATACTTTTACTTTCACTGCTGTTGTCAGCTATAGTTAATGGTATTTGTTTGCAAGAAGAACTAACTATATAGCCTAAATGACTCTCAAATCGGTCAGATTCTTTCATTATCATATACCTGCTAGGATAGAGAGTTGGTATCTCTTGTCTAGTTATTTCATCCATTCTTCTTCTCATATCGGCATATGCTCTATCTAAGAGTAGTTTTTTTATTTAGTATATTTGCCAGTATTGTTTTGCATTTAGACTTTTTCGTTTATTTCCTTGATCCGTTAAAAAAAATCTTTCTTTCTCATTTGATTCCTCGTCAGCTAATAGACAGTAGCAAAAATATCGTCTAAAAGAAAAGAGTTTGATATACCATATAGTTTCTCATCTTGAATATCTTATTGCATATTAATACTCTCATTTTAATTGCAGAAGGCGTCCTTTACCATGGGTCATCTTTTTTGTAATGTTTTAAATTCTCCAATCCTTTGGAAACTTTAAACCTCATAATTATAATTTTTTTATCATAAAACCAGCTTTTTACCTTTCATCTCGATGTTCACCATTACCTTCCCTACTTTCTTTTAATTTTATTTATTTTGTGACAACTCCTAACGGCAACAATTTTTACTCTCTTAATATTTATTCCCGTATAACTATTAATCCCCCCACCAAAAACCTCCTAAAAATATTCCGATGTTTATCGTAGGGTTATATTTTTCACCTTGCGCCTGCTCCTTTTCGAATTTCATTTTTCCGTTCGTTCCCTTGTCATTCAACCGACCACAGCATGAAAAATTGTCAAATTGAATCGCGTGATCGCTAAAAAAGATACGTCGTTTAAAGGAAGCTGCGATTCCTTCCTGCATTTCGTCCGTCCTCTTAGGTGCGCCGCATCCCTTAAGCGATTGATCCACGATCGGTTTTTTTTAAGGGCACACTCGAATCGGAATGCACCTCCTTCGAGACGGGAGATGGGTTACCGACCCCTTTTGCGCCATCCAACGCGAATGACAAAGGAAGATTTCGGGTGGGAGGTTATGGGGAGCAGTCAGGTGATCCTCCTTCCCTCTCTCATCCCTATCTCCCTCTCTCTCGTCTTTTAAGGCGCGATTTGAGGCGTGAACGCACTCTTTATTGCCCGTGCGAATGCCTTCCGGTCTCGACGGCACCCAAGGGATACCATTTCCTCCTCCCGACGCCTCAAACGGCGGTTCCCTTGTAAATCAATTGCTCCGTCTTTTGCAAATAAGGCGGTGGCCGCAGCTCCAGTCGTGCTTCTGAAGGGTAAAAAATAGAAGCGAGCGTGCGCGCCAGTATAGGTATATATTTATATGCATGCAAACGAAGACGGCGGGAGGAGGTAAGGGGAGGATGGGAGGTAGCCCGGGCGCAGACTTTAACTCTCAGTTCCGAACGAACGGGGGCGTATTTCTCGTGAAATAGTGCGAAATGTATTCCCCAGACCCGAAGGAAAAGGACAAACAAGGAAGAAAGATAGTTTAATGTCCTGGAACAATAAAGTTTCCGAAAACCGTAAGAATTTAACCCCATTTTCGGCAAAATTTGGTAGTAGTAACCAAGTGGGCATGCAAAATAAAAACGACACGACGCACGAAATGATAATTATTAGATTGATTTACATTGTATCTTTAAACTAAATTTGAGTCGCATTAAAACGTTTTTCATATAGCTTTAGTGAATTGAATATATGAATCCTTTTATCCGAATTTGTGCTACTGTGCCGACTTTTTTTTCGGACGACGATTTTGGAAACAATTTCGTAATAAATATTATTTCAATTTCATAGCACATTATTCATGATTACTTCCTAAGAATGGTAGAATTTCACCTAATTGATACAATAAAATCATATTTCATCAGTGTTTTTAACAATGAAAAATTAGCCAATATAATTAGTCATAATAATTAGCGTTTCGTAATTGATTCATTTTTTGTAATTATTTTTTTTGAAATGTAATTAATATATTAATACTTAATGTGATGGCATAACTAATTTATTAATGTGACAAACAGTTATGAAATAATGTTTTAACAGGCTATGCCATCTCGACTGTATTAATACCATACACAGATTTTCATAAGGTGTTGGTGCAAATTATGTCATTTATATTTGTACGGAGAAACGCTTCGTAGCAAATTCAAGTTTAAATTGAAGGCTAAAAAACTTATTTATTGCTCATTAAAAACGTTTCTTGCGTAACTTGATGGAAAATTTTCATACTGACGATTTTATTAATCAAACCACTTTACTTTACCTGATGATGTTATGCTATAACGAAACCTGGGTCGTGAAAATTAAAAAGTTTATGTGGAAAAGTAAAGTGGTTTGATTTATAGAAACGTCAGTATTTATTTCTCGTAAATTGTTGACTAGTAGCTATTTATTCAGTTTACTTTCCATAAAGTTACCCTCAAGATTTATTGAAGAATTAGAAGTACCGAAGAGCTACTTTTATGCAAGTAAATACGCTTCAAGTTCTGATATACAACTTAAAAATTAGTTATTCATATGAACAAACGTTTATTTTGGTTCTCTTTTTCTTTCATATGTGGTTTCTTTGATACAACGATATATATTTAAATTTCTGGTAGATTATAAAATTTGCCCAATACTTTGTTTAGACGGTCGTGCTCAGCCATGGAGAACAATGTAGGTTTTTCTTTAAAATCTATTTCAATTATAGCAAAACACAATTTGTGATGAAAGAATTTTCAAATTCATCCATGTCCCTTCGCTAGTTGTTGAATAAACTTTCTTCTTGCCATAACCTGCTCTACTTTGTTATTTCTCTTCAGATTTTTAAGGGCATGTATGCTGTCACCAGAGTCTGAGTGTCGAAGTGATTATTTTTCGTAAAAACTGTCTTTATCTGGGAATTGTCATTATTTATTATACTACTTACTATGGAGATCGCAGTGAATTCAGTTTTCTGACACATTATACAATTTGAACAAAGTTCAAAGAGTACACATCTGCTTATTGGGATCCTGTAGGAAATATACCGAAGAAGATTTGTATTGCTTTGATACACAGGACTGACTGATCTAAGAATGCTCGCGGGGAAGAAATGAAATTTGCAAATCTGCAAATAGGTCTCACAGTTCTCATTCGACGAGAATTTTAATGCCTTAGTCCCTTTGAGGTTCCTTTGTACCTTAAAAGACAATTCGTGGTATAAGAGACATTTATCCTAGCAATGTTCCGTTCACGCCCGATCCAGATTTGAATTAATATATATCTAATACACATTTCGCCGGTAAAATTCCATTTAACCAGTGGCCATTAAGAAGCTCGAAGCTCGTTGTAAATCTTCATTAATAATCCACCAAAGTTCAGAAAGTAGTTAAATTTACACCCCATAACAGATGACAGGGAAGGCCCGGCCGATCGTATGTTTGATCTATCTACGCCACAAAGTGGCATATTTTACTTTAGGCGAAGCACATTGAAAGTAAATATGTGAAACTGGTGTTTTCTTACGGAACCTTTCGACCTATCGGTATAGAGTGGAAGCTCGTGCTTCTTTTATCGTGTTAATCGGTTTTTCAAAAAAATATCTATTACACGAGTAAACGTCATTAATGTGCAAAATTTGGCACTTCTTTGAGTTCGAAAGGTGAGGGTCTATAGACTTGGCAATAGAAGCTCAAATCATTCTATTTTAAAGGAATGATTTTTCCGAGAGTGAAAAAGATTTGCTTTTTTTTAAGATCAAGCAATATTAAATACTAATTTAAGATTTATCGGAGCCAATTTGAGACTGGTTGGAAAAAACTAGCAATCGGCGGCGTTGGAAGGGCAAATCTCACACCACATTTCCCGACCAGTTTTACCCCGCTGCCATGGAACGTAGCATCACAATAAAATCATACGCATTGTAGTCATAATGGATATATAATATATATATATATATATATATATATATATATAGTTGAAGTATAATAAATCTTAGGGACCACAGTTGGAATAGGTAATACCAGATGGACTGGCAACAGCTTGACGCACTGCGAGCTGGCTACAAATGATATGTAACAGAAGATCCAATGAGACAGAAAATAAGACCAAGACAGACGAAACCACATTCGAGGGAAATGTGATAGAGGAGACATTGAGAAAGGAGAGAGAGGATATCCAAAAAAAATATGGCAGTATATTAGCAGAGCAAATGAACAACTGAAGGCCAGAGTTACTTAAACTGGTGATAGAAAAATGATTCAACCAATAATTTACTTTCATCTGTCAACCAAGCTTTAAAGCGTCCCGTTCAATATCTCGACAGAACCAAATGATTTTAACAAAACTGGTTTTCTTGAAAAATTTGTTATTTTAGAAAAAATCACTTTTTAATACTACGTCACTGCTTCAATATCTTCACATCAGTACTATTAGCACACCATAACACCACTCCTGACCGTTTTCATCCACGCGATTGGACCGCTTGTGAATTCAGAGCAAGAACTTATGCGCTCGATGTAAAGGAAAATGATTAGATACAATAGAATCTTGGTCATATTCAAATTATTCCTTCGTTCGAAAAAGATTTTTACGGCATGAGAGAAATTTATAGCCTGGTTTATGAGCTTTCGGAATGACTAACTCACGTAACTCATAATACGTACTAGCTATAAATAAAGAGAACATAGGAAAGGTAAGGGAATTGAAGAAAGGGTACGGGCGCATGTGGCATAGAGAAGGATAAAAAACGGTAAATAAATACGACTGTTAGAAAAGGGATCGGGAAAGGAGACATCTTTCTCCCCGGGGGTACGTCGATGTTTTCGTCTTATATTACTCCCCTCTTCTTCTAGCGGCATTTCACCTCGGTTCTCTCCCCACCCTTTACAATCTTTCCCAGCATTCCATTGGACTGCTAATGCTCCCTCCCTCGCCCTTCTTCCGGAGCTTATTATGTGACCGCGGAATTTACGCGGGGATCGCGGGGCGCATTCGACCGTCGCGCCGTCAAATGGGGCAGGAATCGAGGAGGAAAATAGGTAAACGAGATTCAGGGGCGGCCGTCGGAATAAAATATTTCCCGATTCCAGTGAATTCCCACTTCCCACATGCACGTTCCATGCGCAGTCAAAGGGAAGAGGGTAGTCTTTCGTGGAGAGTACGTACGGATGGAGGGGGGCAGCAGTTAGAGTGCGACGGTACCCTTCCCACGACGACCCGCCCGCTCGCAATACTCCCCTCAGCATCTGCTACCCTTCCACTCTCCTGCCTCTTCATAACGTCCTCTCTTCCCTCTCCATCGCAAACGTCCCGCATCGGAGCAGTCCATACACTCTATAACGTCAGGCCCAACGGGAGGAGGTGGGGAGACCGTGAATCGAGCGACGGACTGGAGGGCGGGGGGATACGGAAAATTCGGCGTCACACGAAAAGCGCCAGAAATTTTCCCGATGGCGTAATATGAGAATAAATTGAGTCACCTTTTCATCCCTGCATCCGAAGGGACCGATAACTTACCGTACGGCTGAAGATGATATTGATTTAGACTTGAAAACTTCGTAATGTTGCCCAATTGGTCAGGCGTGGGACAAAATGATAAGGGAAAGATTGGAAATAAGTGAGAAACTGTGAATCGTGTGGTTTTCAGAGATAATAAAAATACTTGTACCTTCAAGGAAATACGGGATGCGAGATTAAGCAAGCAACACGTTGAAATATTCGTGAGGATAGTCTATAAATAAGTGATTATGGAAGCGAATAAGGAACTCTGTAATAAGCGAATTCGGAAGAGAAAAATTACGGTTAATGTGCGAAAAGTGGGAGCTAACAGAGAAGTTGAAGAGGAAAATCAGAGTTTATGCCGGAATGTGGCCGAGTGCAAAAGACATTGGATTTCTTCGTTCCATCCAGAAATGGGTCAAAAGAAATACTAAGTGATATTATCAATACCATTCATGAGAATAGACGAGAAAAAAATAGTCATCAGAAGCCTGTTTTCTCAAAGTTCACAGCCTTCTTCTACATGGTCTTCCCGCTTAGCGCATTTTGACCGTTCTAATAAGAATCAATTCAACTACTACTTTCCATTCGTACTACACACTCCGTGGTTTCTAATCATTTATTATTTGATATTCGATTATTCAAGAACTTAACCTGAAAGAAGAAATCTCGATCAGTGGATACCTAAAATGAATAACTCTTCGCAAGCAATGGATCAATATAAAATAAGTCATCAATGAAGAAGTAATTAACGATACATACTCTCCACCTCGGTACGAAGTACCTATTGAGGATGTGTATTTGAATTGTGTTCTAGACGAGGGGATATTTATCGCGACACCAGTGGTACTTGCGTCACATTTTCCATTTCGAAGCATTTGTTTCAATTGCAGTTAAACACTCGTATTTACCTAAACATTCTTTCGAAAAACAAACCGCTGGACATACTGGCCTTATGTAACATTGTCATTTCCCATTTAAGGTATGCTCGGCTATGGTATGGTATATTGATCGCTATATAAAAGCTACAAAGCTCCTACTTGGACCTTTGACACCAGACCAAATATTAACCTTCACTAGCACTTAGAGGTGGCGAAAACAAATGAAAATAATAGTCGAAATCTACCTTATCCTCAAATCCTAAATAAACTATTCTAAGCATGTCAAAAAATACACTTGACCCCATATTACTTATTACAATTTTTTTATAATATGCGATTATTTAGCTCTGAATAAAGAATTCATTATGGATATAAAACACACAAACATACCTTCACCTTGCTCATTTTTTACTTTTTAACTCATTCTCGATCTAGATGAATGTATCATCGTTTCCATTTTCTAAATATTCGTAACGAAGATTCCTGAATTATCTGAGCATTAGAGTGTTTTAAAAACGTATTAGTTGCATATTTAATTAAATAATCAAAAAGTATTCAAATATTCAATCAAAAAGTATTAAGCAGAATTCCGAGGTCTGGATGGGCAGAATTCAGAGGTCCGGATTCCTGAATTATCTTAATACTAGATTGTTTCAAAATAAGTATTATTAGCATATTTAAAAAATAATCAACAATTATTGTATGAGCAATAATTCATTTTGTTCATAAAAAAATGAAAATGATGATGAATATTTTCAAATGAATTGTAATATTATATTTCCTAAGGACGTCAAAAAAATATAAATGTGATATTTTTTTGAAAAAATGGAAGAATGTAAACACGGAGTTAGGCAAAATGGAGCACAAATAGTTAAGCACTAAGTTGAGACTGGACACAAATAAAGCAAAAGAAGAATGGTGGAAAATGCAATGCTAGGATATGGAAAGTTTACAGAGAAAGGGTGAAGTTGGTGCACTCTAGAGCAAGGTTAAGTTATTAACGGGAAGTAAGAAGGGAACATCGGTGCTAACACAATGATAAACCGGGTAAGATGACGGGTATGAAAGTTGACACAGCAAAGATCCAAGAGCGATGGCAGGAATACATAGAAACACTGTATGGTAAAGAACTTAGGCTAACAAGGTTAGACATAGAAAAGGAACATGACGTAGAGGCGGATAGCTTAGTACCAGGCATACTCGACGATGAAATAGAAAGGGCATTAAGGGAGATGAAACCAAATAAGGCCGCGGGGGTAGACAACATTCCTGGGAAGTTCCAGGAACTGGGAAGAAGACTCTTAATGGATTGAATCGTAGTATCTATGAGGAAGGGATCTGTCCGGAAGACTTGGTGAGATCAGTGGTAGTTCCTATTCCTATCACTAATTGAAAGGAATATAGAAAACAATCAGGACGTATTTGCCTGTTTCGTAGATTTCACAAAGGCTTTCGATAGATGGAATTGGGAAAAACTAATGCGTGTATTGCAGAAATTACGAGTATGAATGAATTGGAGCGAAATGAGACCGATCCGCAACCTGTACATGTCTCAGACAGCTCAGGTGCGAGTAGGAAACGGAGAGTCCGGATGGGCAGTGATAGGAAGAGGTGTAAGGCAGGGTTGCCCATTATCACCAGTGATGTTCAACGTATATATGGAGGAATTGATTAAAGAGGCACGGGAAGAGCTGAAGGTAGTAGTGAAAGTCGGAGGGGAATTCGTAAAATCAGTTAGGTTTGCTGATGACCAAGCTTTAGTTTGTCAGTCAGCCAAGGGGTTGCAAGCATTGTTGAGTGAATTGGAGGTTCAGTGCGATAAATATGGGATTAGAATCAATATTAATAAAACAAAGGTTATGCGATTTTCCAGAAAGAAAAAGGCTAAGCTAAATATTAAAATAGGCGGGGAAAAAATAGAGCAGGTAGAACAGTTTACATATCTCGGAAGTGTTTTGGACCAACTCGGTCAAAGTGGTAGGGACGTAAGAAGAAGAATTGCGCTAGGCAAGGAGGCTTTCTCAAAAGGGAGGGATTTGATGACGGGTACGTTGAGGAGGAAGGTTAAGAAAAGTCTCGTGAACATTTTGATATGGAGCGTAGCTATGTACGGCGCGGAAACGTGGTCACTGAAGTAGGAGGACAGACGTAGATTGGAGGCTTTTGAAATATGGGTGTGGAGAAGAATGGAGAAGGTGAAGTGGACCGAAAGGAAAAGATATGAGGAAGTACTGGAGATGGTGGGTGAGGAGAGGGGTTGGTTGAGAGAAATCGTATGGAGGCAGGAAAAGGAAATCGTATGGATGAAAGGCGTATTGAGCGGTAGTGGAATGTTGAAGAAGGTAATAGAGGGGAGAATGTTGGGCAAGCGAGGTAAGGGCAGGAACAGGATCGGGATGTTTTATTTTTATTTATTTATTATCGACTTATTGGGCGAGGTTGAGACTAAATAGTCCCTTCTTCCACCTGACCCTAACATTACATACATTACATTGAAGACAATTACATACAGCCAAGCCCTGGATGGAGAAAAATCCACCCGGACGGGAATCGAACCCGTGACCTCTCAGTTGGTAGACGAGGACGTTACCCCGCCGCCACCGGCCGGATGTTGGACGGGATGAAGGGAGGAAAGAAGTACACAGAGATGAAGAGGGACCTGATGTAGACTAGGTTTCTGGATTGGGTTTTGTTTGGAGTTCCAAAATGTTTGTTTGATAGTTCTGTCCATCTAAAAATCTACCTTTTCCGGTAGATAACCTCATAATATAAATTAATATTTTTTCCCATTTTGTATTTCGCCATTTCCCCTCAAGCCTACAGAGTTAGGAATAGGTTATCAAAATTAATTCAGGAAAAAAACAGTGTTCACCAAAGAAGATAAGAAAAAAAAGATTGGATGTGGACAAAATAAATAAAACAACAGCAGAAGAAATGATTTCAAATATACTGGACGAATGGAAAGGACGAAAATCATGAAAATATATGCGTCTTCCATAAATGGGCAAATCGAAGAAATAAATATAATGGAGAAAAACGGTACAGATAAAAAATATGTTTCACAAATTCTCTTAAAGGAACATGCCAGAAAAGAAAAAAATATTACAACTCTTACCTGTTAGCCGTATTCCTTCGTAAAATATTTACAAGGTTTGGTGTTTACAAGTATGTAATCTTTTAATAATTAGGTAAAGAATTATTTTTTAATATATAACTATTAATTCGTTCATTTTTTTTGGAGGTGCTATTATTTTGAATAGGGTTTTAGTGAACTGATAAGTGTTGGCAACGACAACTTTCAATAGAATTTGTTCTTAATAAATGTAGTTACTAGTATTTTAGAAATTCTATGTGCTGAACGAAGAGATTTAATATTGGATTAATTTTGGGAAGAATGTACTCGTAGTCGGATGCAGTGAAGTCTTGCGGCAAGCCTCGTCATCGAATATCCTCTAAGTTGGTGGTGCAAGAAGATGATGCATTATCCTAGTGGCGTGGAGGGCGAGTGGCAGGGAGTCAAAAGCTGCCTTGTGCGCGTTCCCATGCAGGGTAGGGCACCCCAATATTTATTCCCCTCAGGTAGGCCGCGAAATGGAGTCGGGGGAATGGCGACACGGGTCCACGATGCGAACTTTTTGTTTAGTTGACTGGGTGGAATATGAAAGATGTTTGGCCTGGTTGGGGAAAGGAATCCTTGAGGGAAGCTAAAACGTTCCTGACGATTGGCGACACATTCGCGCAGATGACACATTTTCACGGAAGCTGCTCTTTTTCTTGAATCCCAATGATATTCAAACAAAAGTGAAGATATGCCATGTATATTTCGAATTGCGTGACTGTTATCTTATAAATTCCTGTCCCAATGAGCATAATATGTACAGTTAGTTTTTTTTACCTCCAATTTGTAAAATATCGTGCCGAAGGTTTGGAAGGGGAGAGTGCATATTTTTAATATGTACTCTTAAATTAAATTTTTAATATCATTTAAAGTTTAAATTAAATTACATAAATATTAAATGAAAATGTTTGGTATTTATTTTCTAATGAGCAAATTTAATAATTTATTTGAAAATATAAAATATTTTCTGCCCTTCTACGTACTTTTCGTTTGCGTACGTCTACCACCAGTTAACTTTCTTTTTAACGAATCTTTTAATATTTTGAGCAATATATATATGAATTCATCCACGATTGCAATTAATAATTAATTACCTGTACAATTTATTGGTTTTGGAAATTAAACAAGTTACATTTCATCAAATCAATATAAATTAAGGCGTTAATTCTCTTCCGGTAAAATAATTGTTTTTATTCCACAAACGGTACGGAACACCTTTCTCAATTTATTGTCGATGGTTCTTTTAACCATGATGCAGCCATTGATCATTGTTTCTGCTATTATTGAATTGATATATACAAAAGCCATATGGAAACGCTAATCTTCAGAAATTCAAATTACTCGTGTATCATTTTGCATATCAACGGTTTGTTTGAATTTTGTTGACATTATATGTGCTATTTGTATACTATATCGATGATATATGTTTCAATTTTGCAATCACAATGAATTTATTGCATTTAAGTTACTTTTTATTTTTTTATATTCGTTAATACCCTGCAACAGAGACAAAACTACTCCCATCTCATATACCCAATCACAATTTTCTGGATCTCCAGAAACAAACAAATAACATAAGCTGTGGTAGATGACTGTGCATTTGGGTCTAACCTTAACTTAATTTACGTTGCTATGAAGGATTAGTTGACGGTCATTAGGTTTGCAGAGCTAATATTAGAGCTCCAAAAATCCAGCCAACTAGTATTAAAGCTTTTCTGTATAATATAATTTGCTCATTAATGAATATTTTTTATTTAATACAAATTTCCCGAAATCTCACGTTATATTTTTCATTTTGGGTAAACAGTTGAGCGTGTTTTATTTATGTAATCGCATGTGTACAAGTCTCGCGTTGTAGTGGAGGAGGACAATGCGGTGTTGGGACAGGACTGCAAAATTTGTCTCTGTAATCACGCGCTTTAACGAGTTTTTCTCCAAATACAGCGGGGGAGAATATTATTTATTCTCAACGTTTAATTAGCATAGATGATAATTAGCAAATGGCGGATTATGTAAAAAGGTATTGTAATAATGTAGTAATTTGCCTAAAATGAGGCAATTTATAAAAAGATATATTGAGCGGAGTTATGAAAGTTTAGATTACCTTTTTATATGATACATCGAATAAAATGAACGTACACAGGAATACCAAGAAAATTAATTACAAATGTCACATTTCAAAGACTTTTATCTCCCAGATACATTAAATACATTAAATTTCATCTCGTTAAGGTGTGTTCTTTTTTCTCTTTTATAACCAAAAATTCAGCGAACGTGCATGGACACGTGTAAGAACAGAATAAACCAGGAAAACGAGACCAAATGATGACGCAATTCTTCTTTCACTCGAAATATTAACACCGATATTTTGAATTTATGGCATACCTTTTCATAAATTCAAATGTATTTTGTTTAAAGAATAAAGAGAATTGCTGAAGTGTTTTAATTTTTGCATAACCTAATCTATAATACGTTCAAAAATGCTATGCTACAGATTGATATTTTTGATTAATTGGAATTATGTCTCTGGATATTTTACCCTGGATGAAAATTAGTGAAGCCACAGATCCAATAATTTTTTCTTACAGAATGTATAATTATGAAATGACAACTTAGGGGCTATTTTATGAAAGGTACCACTGCATCCGACGATTTTTATCAGAATGAAAAATGTAAGCTTCAGGTGTTACTGACATAAATACTACCATTTCGATATGCTTTGTGTTTATTGCTCAGTACCGTTACAAAAAAGAACACTTCTTCCTCTTGACTTTGAATTGACTTGAATTTGACTAGATTTTGAATTTATGTTTTATTTCTCGTTATTGTCCAAAGTCTATTATTTTTATTTAGTTTACGCCATATATTAAAATTAAGTTTCCTCATCATAGTCTCCTTGGAGGTCAATATAAATTTATTTTTTCTGCCGTACATTAATTTTTGTCAAATTTATTTCTATTGTTATTAGGAATAGATTTTTTGGAGAGACCACCGACAGCTAATTCCGCCGCAGGGTATCGATGGTGTAGAATGGATAATCCCGGCGTAAGCATTAGCCTACTCTTAACGAAAGGCGTCAAGGGGTCCCCAGCTTAACGTCCAATCCGACAGACGACGTGCTCACTCAAAGTTATCTCCACAAATTACCACAATTAGGGGTCAGGATACCACTGAAAAATATCTGTCCTCTGGGTGGGAAGCCAATACGTTAGACACCGCATCATCCCATAATAATTTATAAGCGTTTTAGCTTCCAAGGCAGGTTTTCAATAAACAAAATTAATACAGTGAGATTTCTTAGCTTTGTCAGGCAAGTCACTACCGAAAACCCCAACTACATTAAGTTATCCTTCAATTTTACAAACATTTTACCTTTCTTCAGTCCGTCTAACATTCCTAGCACAACTAGGAACACTGCAAAACAATCTGATAGTGCCTGCTCATCATTAAATTCCAAATTAAAAATTCAGAGCTCTGTTGGGACAGTTTTAATTTATCACAAAATTGGAAAAAATAAGACCACAAAATGTTATTAGAATATTTAGGGATTAATATTTCTAGAAACTGAGAATGTTTGAATCATTAAAGGAGCATGGGAACTCTGGGTTTCATGAAAAATCCTGGTAGGGAGTGTAAAAGTGGACGTGATTTCTTTTAGCTGCTATGTCTATTCTAGTCCTTCAAACCAAGTAAGGAACTAGGATCGATGGTGAAATCAAGGCTTATGACTAGTAAATCCCAGTATGCTGTTTCTTTACATGACTTCTGTGAGTCGCAGTACCGTTGACCCAACATCCCTGCTGTTGTACTCGACATAGTGTGAAATCAATTACTTTGGGAAACTGACTTTAAAGGGTGGGAAACTCCTCATGACAATGGACTTTTATTTCAAGCCATGTTTGTATTTTAGACTCCTTACGTTCCCTTTCGCATTCCTCTCGTGCCCTCGTCGCCTAATTCGCCTAGTGAGAGAGACAGTGGGAGCTTTTGTGATGGTTTAACACTGAACTCCGACGCGCTACAAGGGTCCTTGCCGGGGGATCTAGGAATTTTCTATCGTGCAGCACGAGGGGATCAAGTTCCTTAGGAGTATGGGGAGGGTAGCGTAAGGGAAGAGGACTTGATTCTTCCACTCACGTAGCAAAGCGGCAGGGGAGGGTAAAGGTCGTTTCTCGCACATTCCTCTTGCCAGCCTCACCCTCTGTATCCCCAACCCCCACACTCAACCCCCCTTCACACGCTCTCACTCCTCCTCCGCTCTCCCATCAGCCATGATGTCGCAACCCTTCCCGGAAACGAGGTACCTCTCCACCATCCACCCTCCCACGGCCACCTGGCAACAGCATTCGACATTCAAATTACAATTCTATATTACATCCCGTGGGTGGTTGCGCTGGTCGCCGAAATCCTGGTCGCGTAGGGAGTCAAGGGTTGGGAAGGGGGGGGGGTGAGAAAGAGAGAAGCGGAGTGATTGATGAAATCTTGCAACGCGGAGCAGGACCTTGAATTGTCCCAGATGCGCTTCTTATGGAGGGAGTTAGATGGGTGTGAGATTTGTGACGGCAATTTTCAAATAACCACGGGCGTTTGCTTGGAAAGGTTGGTCGAAAAGAATAGTAATGCGAATCGTGTTTGTATTCATTAATGAAAGGGTGACATTTTTCTGGACGCAGCCTTGTCATAACAATTTTGCATTTACAGCAACGTTTTTAGGTAATATCGCAATCATTTATCTGTAGGATTTAGTTACGAAATAAGCCATAAAGTTCCCACAACCATGTCATTTCTAATATGTAGCTCTCACCATTTTGATTTATATATTTTTATATATAAATATAAAATTTTATAGTGATATTTATAAATATAAATAAATATATAAAAATATATATAAATATTTTTCTATATATATATATATATATATATATATATAATGTAAATTCACTAAATAGTCAACACAAACACAGAAACTAAAACATATAAAAGAGGGACTCACTGGTTCTCGAATTTTCGGTGGTGCAACCACCATTCTCAAGAGGTATTAGGAACAGAACTGTTCTGTTCCTAATTCCTCTTGAGAAAGGTGGTTGCACCACCGAATATTCGAGAACCAGTGAGACCCTCTTTTATATGTTTTAGTTTCTGTGTTTGTGTTGACTATTTAGTGAATTTACATTATTGTGCACGTTTGTGGGTTTTCCAAGAAAGTGATTATATATACAGGGTTCGTCCAGAAATTAAGTGTACTGATTTTTTCCCGCCGCTCCAGGCGCGCCTAGCACCGCTCCGACGGACTGCGATTGGAGGGGGGTATGTTGGCAAGCGACGCTGAAAAAGGCAGTCGATTCTGAGCTGTGGTGTATTGAGGAGCTCTGTTAACGCGAACCTCCACGCTCGACCCACGTCACGGAACGCGATGCCGAAGTTTTTGGAGCAGCGTTATTCCATCAAATTTGCGGTAAAGCGTGGGAAATCGTCTACCGAAACTGTCGGTATGATTAACCAGGCTTACGGGGAGTCAGCCATGTCCAGAAACATGATCTTTCGGTGGCACAAGATGTTCGTGGAGGGCAGAGAAGAGGTCGATGACGAACTACGGCCTGGACGCCCATCAACGACACTCACCGAGGAAAATGTGCGAAGAGTTCGCGATGTACTGAACTCTGATCGTCGTCTTAGATTCGGATAATAGCAGAGCAGTGTAATGTGCCAAAAACAATAGTGCACAAGATTATTAGGGACCAATTATAGATGTAAAAAAAATCACGACAAAGCGCCGTCTCACACCGCGCTTGTCGTGATTTTTTTCGCTTGTCGGACTTCTTGGCCAAGCACGGCGTGGCAACGCTGCCGCACCCGCCCTACAGCCCGGACTTGGCACCACCGGACTTCTTTCTGTTCCCGAAGATAAAGAGGAGTTTGAAAGGAACGCGATACGGGACTTTGGACGCCGTCAATGAAGCCGTGACGACGTGTCTTCGAGAGGTTCCCGATGATGCCTTCGCGGGAGCGTTCCAGGAATAGGAACGCCGCTGGAACAAGTGTACCGACTCACAAGGGTCCAATTTTGAGGAATATTAGCTTAAGATACATAAAAGTGTAATAATTTTTTTTCCTGAGCTCAGGACACTTATTTTCCGGACGAACCCTGTATATTGAAACACGAAAATCGCGCGGCATACGGCGAACAAATATTATTTTCACACATAGAAATAGATATATAAGGAAAGGGGATAGGGAAACACATAAAAGACCAACACAGGAAAGGTGGGGAATGCGGATTTGAGCAGATCACAAATGTAAAAATATTTCCTTATCCGGGATACGAACCACGGGAGACTTTCACAAAAGTGCTATATATATATATATATATATATATATATATATATATATATATATATATATATATATATATATATATATTATTATTAGGTAATCTACCGGTTAAGGTAGGTTTTTGGATGGACACAACTATCAAATAAACATTTTGTAACTCCCCACCTAGCAAACTAATCTATATCAGGTCCCTCTTCATCGGTGTACTTCTTTCCTCCCTTCATCCCGTCCAACATCCCTATCCTGTTCCTACCCTTACCACGCTTGCCCAACATTCTCCCCTCTATTACCTTCTTCAACATTCCACTACCGCTCAATACGCCTTTCATCCATTTTCCCTGCCTCCATAGGATTTCTCTCAACAAACCCCTCTCCTCCCCCACCATTTCTAGTACTTCCTCATTTGTTTTCCTTTCGGTCCATTTCACCTTCTCTATTCTTCTCCACACCCACATTTCAAAAGCCTCCAATCTACGTCTATCATCCTGCTTCAGCGACCACGTTTCCGCGCCGTACATAGCTACGCTCCATATCAGAGTTTTTACGAGTCTTATCTTAACATCCCTACTCAACGTCCCCGTCATCAACTCCCTCCTCCTTGAGAAAGCCTCCTTGCCTAGCGCAATTCTTCTCCTTACGTCCCTACCACTTTGACCGTGTTGGTCCAAAACACTTCCGAGATATGTAAACTGCTCTACCTGCTCTATTCTTTCCCCGCCTATTTTAATATTTAGCTTAGCCTTTTTCTTTCTAGAAAATCGCATAATCTTTGTTTTATTAATATTGATTCTCATCCCATATTTATCGCACTGAACCTCCAATTCACTCAACAATGCTTGCAACCCCTTGGCTGACTGAGCAACTAATGCTTGGTCATCAGCAAACCTAACCGATTTTACGAATTCCCCTCCGACTTTCATTCCTACCTCCAGTTCTTCCCATGCCTCTTTAATCATTTCCTCTACATATACGTTGAACAGTACCGGTGACAATGGGCAACCCTGCCTTACACCTCTTCCTAACACTGCCCATCCGGACTCTCCGTTCCCCACTCGCACCTGAGCAGTCTGAGACATGTACAGGTTGCGGATCAGTCTCCTGTCCCTCCAATCCATTCCAATTTTCTGCAATACACGCATTAATTTTTCCCAATTCACTCTATCAAACGCTTTTTCGAAATCTACAAAACAGGCTAAAACGTCCTGATTGTATTCTATATTTCTCTCGACTAGTGATCTCATTACTGCAATGGCATCACGCGTACCTCTTCCTTTCCTGAACCCAAACTGATCATCCCCTAAGTAATCATTTGCCTTACTCTCTATCCTTTTGTTGATGATCCTGAGAATAACTTTAGCTGCGTGGGATATCAAACTTATTGTTCTGTATCTATATATATATATATATATATATATATATATATACATATATATATATATATATATATATATATATATATATATATACGTGTATATATACATATTGCTCTTTTGTGAAAGTCTTACGGACGTGAATAATAATGCAAGTGGAATTAGCCCTGGTAGACAATAACGAAAACACAGAAACACATATACAAGAGAATCTCACTGGGTCATAATATGATCATCGAAATTACTTGACTCATCTAACCACCTTTCTCAAGTGGAGGAAGTTCCTTTAGACTATTTTTCACATTTTTCTAATTTCTTAACAATATTATTTGGTTAAACTACGTTAAAGTGATATATATAATTTTGTTCGTAATATTGTGCACATTTTACCTCTATTAGAACAATAAAAGTGTGTTCTGAAAAGTTTCCGAGCTTACGAAGGTACAAGACATTTTTTCTGCAATTTTCTGAGGCCGGAAACTATTCAGACCACCCACGTGTATTGAATTAAATTGTTTTGTTTCGATCGATCTTAAATGCTCTGGAAGTCTCATTTTATAGAGTAGTGATGAACACTTGCCGTTTTCTTCCTGAAAATGGAATCCGGATTTCTTCGTGCCAATATGGTTTATATATTTAATTTATCTGGTTACAAGCTAACTGGATTTATGTAAAATTTCCCTGATGATAAGTCTCTGTCTACATGTGGGCTGTCTGAAACATATCATTAATCGCTGATCTCTTTTCGATAGTTAATTACTTCTGTTATTCATTTTCAAACATAATTATTAATTTATTGCCTGAGGATGCCCAGATACTTAAAATTATTCCTTGGTTTAACAATTTAGGCAGAATCTCTTTTGTTGGTGGCCATATGCCTTCCCCGGCCAAAAGTTTTTCATCTTAGTTTCTACTGATGTAAGTTTCTGTATTCTAATCCTCAGTAAGCTTGTTTATTTGTATTGTGATTGATATCACAATGAAATAAACTTGTATTTTGTTCCCGTATTATTTGTAGAACCAGAATCTCTTCTTTTGGTCGTATTTATTCTACCGAATCACGATAAACTCAATGTCATTCGTAGGTGGAACAATCTCATTTTACTCAAATTAACAGTTTAAGGATTAACTTTGTGGAATTCTTTCATGATGAGGGTAAAAAATAAGGAAAAACTTTACACTTCCACACACTTTTAATATAATGCGACCATGGTTTCGCTTTATATTAATATCAGGTGATGATGATGCGCAGCATCGAAACTAAGGTCGCATTATATTAAAAGTGTGTGGAAGTGTAAAGATTTTCCTTATTTTTTACCCTTATTTTACACATTTAATGCATGTTTTATAAAAGGCTTCTGTGTTCATAGTAATCTTATTTCTAAGTTACATTTTATAATCATCTGAACTAGCTTCATAATGTCGTCAGAATTGCTTCGCCAGAGAAACGCACGAGGTATGTGTAAAGTTACTAGTGAAAATATCATCAAAATAACTCCAAGACCTCTGCAATTTGTTATTATATGTTAAAGATTATATTTCCTTATGCATTTTTATTATTCTTCATCCATTACAAGGTGCAACGTCCCACTGCCTTTTAATGTTTCCTCTTTCCGTTTCACAATTTTCATTTTTTCATTACTTCTCTGGATTTTGGACTGATATTGACTATGTGCCTTAAGGTAAAATTACTGTTTCATATAAAATATTAAATATCAATAACCGTATTTATATCTCTCTTTTGCGAGATACTTAAGTTATTTATTCTTAAAACTCGTTTCTCTATGAAGGTTTTATTTCTTAGAGTATGAGTTCTCCTCAAAATAATCCAAGCCATATTATACGACTAGAAACTTAGTGAACAAAGACATATCAAAGACTATATTTTTATCAATTTCCAAATCTATATTTCCCTTTAGTTATATTTCTATTTATGAAACTCAATCTCAAATTCACACAATGTTGCTAAATTTTAACTTGCTATGTAATTTAATTTGACCTATGGATATGCATCGTAAATTAAACAAGTACACTCAAATATTAGGAAAATCATTATCCCTGATAAAATCATATCCGCGCTATAAATGTTGTCATGGTTTTAAATTTAAGACTTATAACATGTTGTGCCATGACTTTGTGTGCGAAATTTTTTTCCAATGCTTTCCTCTTACCACAGATCAGATGGAAGCTAATCCTTCTACTGCATACTTGAATCTTAACATCAATTGTTTCTTATTAGCCCCAAAAAGGTCCTATTTACTAACAGCACACTCTAGGAGAGTAATTTAGTGAGTAAAATAAGAAATACTAATTGAGAAGTAGTTGGACGGATCAATATATGTTTATAATTTTACATTTCAAGGTGAAGTCTGTGAAGCCCGACGATTCTCCCATAAAATTATTGCTTAGGTTGAGCAATGCAAAGCTATGATTCATAGCCCTAGATTTAAATAGTTTTAGTACGACCTAATTCAATTACTTAAGCATCAATTATCATCAATGGCCATTATATCTAAGTTTACTTCTCCGTTCAGTTCTATTATTACTTTGTATCATCATTTAGCTCTCTTAGTCGTAAGTCCAACGGCGTGTGAAATATTACCCATCAAGGGAATAAGATGGGCCAGATTCTTTCCCTGTGCCGACTACGACCTCCCAGGAAGATCTGGTACCCAAAAAATCACCATTTATGTGAAGCTGAGGGTGACCATAGGTGTATCCAGAAATCGAACTGGGCCCTCCGGCCATTATCAACACTTAATTCACTCGGCTACCACGTCCTTTTGTTCCTTAAACAGAGAAATAAAATTTGGCGTTATAAGAGGATTTGGAGGGCAGATGGATCTTATGGCTGGCTAATATGTTTTACTAGATGTATAAGAAGAAGGAAGCAAAATTTAACTTCGATTTATCTTATGGCCTTGATTTTGAGACTCCGTGGTCCAATAAATAGAAGTCTTTAGGGAAAAATTAACTGGTGAGAAAGATCCCTGATCTGATGTATTAGGAACATGTAAAGAAAGTCGTCAAGGAGGCTAGGTAAGCAGGCATTAAAATGTTAGCCATAAGAAATTAACTTGGGTCGAAAACTACGCCCAACAAATCATAGATTGATTGTAATGGTGATATGTGATGGTAAATGCTGTATGTAAGTGTGGAATTCCAAATTTAATCATCGGTAGATCTCAGATAACGTTGCTAAAGGAATTATTAAAGAATTAATTGAATTCCTGCCAAAGTTATGCATTGATAGTAAAAGAATTAAAGACGTGTGCTAATATTTTGACGCTCGAACGAGAACCCAGACTTACCTCTGTTTGTCAGAACGAAGTCTCAGAAGGAGGGGGAAAAGTTTCAGAGTCGCCAGATTGAAAAACGTTCAACCACGTGCCATGTGTATGCGCTCTATTCGTGGAGAAACACGCTACGGTTGGGTGCAAGGGCTCTTTCGGGTGAGGCAGTCGAAGTGGGAAGGGTTAGAGTGAGGGAGGGAGGGAAAGGTGGGGGTAGAACACTTGAGGGGTTTGGGGGAGCAAGGAGGTTTGGGTCGGAATAAATAAGGCGGTGTGGGGATGTTTGGCCAGAATGAATGTCTCTTACTCCCCACCATAAGGACACCCGGAACACCTCTTTTGCGAACGTGTGTGTGTGTTTGTGCTTCCGTAAAGTATTCCCAAGGCGGAGCCGGTCACATGTGTTTCGGCCTTCGCTCTATCGAACTCGCGACGAAATTACACGCTCCCCTCCTTGCCACCCTTCCTTCCACCCACCCCCCAACCCCGGTGTCTCTCTCACTTTTCCCTCCCTCTTTTTCCATCACCTTCACCCCTTTCAACCCCCAACCTCGCTTAACACACACACGCATACCTTCACCACGTCGTACCCAACATACCCCCGGCCCTACTCTGAGCATAGAGGGTCCTTATGGGAGTGGGCTCGGGGAATGTTTCGGTTCGCGTGGTTCTATGGGAAATAGTGCGATAAAAAATGAAACTATGTGAATACATGCTCCTCTTCCAAAAACATCTAGCATTTTTGTCTCATGTAAATTTAAGGTTACTGTAAATGATCGATTTCATCATCATTTCAATGATACTTAACGTTTTGTAGAACCATTGCACTATGTAAGAAAGCATTTTCCAAGAGACGGGAGCTGATTAGATGCCCCTTAGGTGAAGATGTAAATAAAAGTTTTGGGATATCTTTAACATGAAGCGTGGTTTTGTATGACTTGAAAAGTTCGTCGTTGAGGCGTGAGCTTAGATTGGTGGCTCTTGAGACATGGCTTCGGAGAAGATTGGATAAGATCAAATAAGCGGAAAGGAATACAAACGAAAAAGTCCTAGGAATAGTGGTGGAAGAGAGAAGTTTGTTGGGTGGAATTCGAAGAAGGTAGAAGAAATGGATATAGGATATCTTTTGAGGCAATAGATGATGACGGCGGAAATAGAAGGCAGAATTTAGATTTTGTTGTAGACGGAGGGGAAAAGTCAGGTATTTTGGATGCAATCAAGGAAGGTAGAATGTATGATGTTCTGAAAAAAAGTTAATACATTGTTTTAAGTCTCTTTTGTGTCAGTGTGGTCATGGATCAGGCGAGAAATGTGTGAAGTGCAAGGATCCGTTAAAAAACGACCATTAGCTGATAGATTAAATAAATTTTAGTTAAATAAACCATAGCTATATTTCTAAGACGTCCGCAAACGCTAGCGCGTCGTCCTTATGATATGCATCATTATCTTAGGAATGTTTGGTTGGGGGACAGTGAAAACACAAATATTATATGAGTGAAAAACTTTTGGAAAAGTGCATGATATTTGAGTGTAACTATTGGTATGAAGGAATTCTCCCAGCATCGCGTTGCATTGGTAGACGAGAAAATACAGAGATAAGGGATATTGCAGAACGGATTTGATGGCAGAAATCACTTTCCTCTCGACAAGATCAAAATGGTAAACACATATTGTAAGATAAATATTTTTCCAAGGATTCTGAGTTGCATTAACCCTCAATAAATCCTGTGGCTTTTTATTAACTACATGTTCTTTTTATTAACTACGTCATAGTTTCTTAAGTTAACGTCATTAAAACGTTTTCCTCTCATAATTCACCCATTTCTAACCTCCGTCGACCTCTTTCTTAACGGCCCCCTTGTTTTGTGGTGATCTACCTAGCCTACCTTGATAATGTACAGCCTTTATCTTCAGATAGTGACCGCCTATTTGTCTATCGCTTCAATACCTGTCATCTTTGAGATACTTCGTCAGGTACTTGGTATGATCATTTAATTTTCATTATTTAATTTGAAGGGAAATCGGCAATAGCTTTTAAAAGTACGCCATTTTTGCAATAATTGCTTCCATTTCTATTGCTATATACATTTGATCTTAAAATTTATAAAAAATTCTTGTCTCGAAACTTGCTATTATACTTATTGTAATCAGGGGGATGCAGTCATGTAAAAAGTTATTCTAGCTAATCGAGTTGAATGTGACACATCGCACTCTCTGTATATATATTATATAAACTACTATATAGTATATGTTTTAAATTATCATAGTTTTACATTGATTTAAAACACTATTTTATCTTCTTAATAACTTTTTATAATTTGTTAAAATTTAAATTACATGGAAATATTCTACCTTGTGTTTCAATTGTTAACCTATTTTTACAATAAATGTATTTTGCGTGATGCTTTTTTTTAAACATTATCAATGTAAAACAATTATCAAAGTAAAATTTAAACCTTAGACAGTCTTCCGACTCTTTCCGACTTTTTTGTGTGAAAAAATATCAAGCTTATTTAATGAGTGATCAGAAATTTCCACAAAGTAGACCCTGAAATCATCGAATTCTTTATAACTTTTATATTGCACTTATTTCTTTGCTTACAAAGAGAATAAATAGGTGCTTAAACTGGGAATTACATGCTTTACTAATAATGATGCAACTATTCCATAAACAATTTTACCTGCGTGATGCAACCAGATGCTTACGATCCATTTCGATGAGACAACTGAAATCTGCTCATGTTCGTATAAAAAATGTACTTTTCGAACGTGGACAATGGTTATAATTAAGCACGATAATTGCCTATTGGCTCAACACTGAGTCCCGTCACTTAGATTGCATTTAACTGAAATATGTTTTATGATTTCCTTCATTGTTAAGGGACGAGAGGTTGAGTCAATGTGGAGGGAGAAGAGAGGCGTTGCTTCTCTCTTTGGAATCTCGCATGTGGGAGGGATAGGGAATGAGGGAATAATTGGGTGGAGAGGTGAATATGAGGAGGAAAACTGAGTCATGTTCTCCTCCAATAAGGTTATTGTGAGTGGAAGAGAAGGCATATGCTTCAACGCAGCAATCAGAGGTGACTCCGAAACTATTTTTGGTCCCGTGTGTGTCACGTTACATCCACCATTTACAACCTATGTCCTCACATAGTCACCCTCCGTCACGCTGGAATGGCCACACTGTTCTTACTAGACACCGCTATGCTCCCATATTGGAGATGAACATGCATACAATTACCGCCTGTCAAAGGTATACAATGAGGGTCGCTGACCCTCATTGTATACCTTTGACAAAAGAAAGAGTACGAGCAAGCTACAGGAAAAATTATGAGGGACGGATGAAATAGAAGAAAATAGAGATCATATGTGTATCATAAAATGTATATAACAGCAAAAGGAACTTTATTTGAAACTTATTTTCATCACAAATTAAGTAATATTACTACAATCAAAAACTTTATTGCTACTCACAAACGTATTTTTTATGTATCGTTAATTGCAAAGAAATACTGATATCTATGCTTTAAATGATTCAATAAAATCAGAAGGATTAAATTAAATGCTTGCATGCATATTTTTTAAATAATACTTCATCAGATGATAAATTTAGTTGTTTAAAGTGTGCAATTGAATTTAATAGAAACATTCCTGCTGTAAAAAAATATAGTCAATAATAATTATATACTTATTTGGACAAACTTTTAGTAGCTTTTTCTTTTTATATTATTTGGGAGATTCAAATATATTATAAATAAACCCCTATAGATTGATTAATTTGAGGTTATTATCATGACAAATTGCAAAAGCTACCGGATGATATGCAGCGTGTGCTTTCAGTTGGATGTCTCAGACCAATTAAGTACGCCCCGCCGGTCAGTCCAGGCCATCACATTCTCGCTTGCCGATCGGTGTCTCCACCTCTCGAGGGATTTTTGAATGACACCGTTCGGCAGCCCTATCTCTCGTGGGATTGTGGTATGACGTCTCATTCTCTTCCAAAGTCCACGCATTCCCACTCCCTTTTGTTTCCCTATTTTCTTTTTTTTATTAGGCTTCCATACTACCGGCGCCGATTGGTGCCAAAAAGGATCAGACGGTGAGTCTATATGCTAATGCCGCACTGGTAGGATGGGAGATCGGGTCACCAATCGAACGGTTCAACCTACAGCCGGGAACCTCCCCACCCCCACCCTCTCTTTCACTTCTTTCCTACAGCGATCCCATATAATGCCTCTCCCAGCTATTGCTCGCCAAGGAAGGTACACCCACACTCCCCCTCAGTCTCTCTTTCTCTCTATTTAACACACACCTTCCATTTTCTCATTCATTCTCACGTTCATTCCCACATTCCTAAGAATCGGGGAGAAACGGAGAGATAGAGCAAAATGGGAAGGATAAAGGACGGAGAACAAAGTGAAATACTTGAGTGTCACCCCACATCGGATCTAACAAGTTGAAAGCATGTTCGGAATACTTGGGAAGCTGAGTTATGTAGGAATGGTCGGCATATATTCGGATGAAATAGTTGTGGAAGTGTAATTTTGCATTGATTAACACCTCTTCCTGCATGAATCTCGATGGTAAGGGGCCCAGTAGAGAAATGTTACTCATCTGAAATTGACATATATAAAAGAAAGTATGCCAAAATGTTGCGAAAATGCAATCATCTAAAGAAGAGAGATGTGCAAAAATGGAGACCATTTAATGATGGGAAACACGTCGTCCACGAGGATTGCATGAATTTCTTCGGCAAAAAGGGAACTGTAGGGTTGACCACTAACTTGAAAGGAAAAAAATATTAGTTGAACTATTTCATGGAAATTATGCTACAAAATTATGAGAATTGTGCTGTCAAATGAACTGATATAAGGAATATTTATTCTCGCCCAGCTATCACGAGGGTAGGCTGAAAACTAACGCACACATGCCTGTAGACCACAAACGAAATAACCTTCAGATGTACCCCAGGTGACATGTGGAAGTAACATTCCCTCTCAACACGCATGCGCAGGTTTGAAGTCGCTACATTCATCCAGCTTATTTTGCGAAACAGAACTAAGTAGTCATGCTCTAGTGCTATGTCAACAGCGTGCTTTTAACGAATTTATAACTGCTGAAAAAGTGACTCCTACTGAGATTCATTGTTATTTAAATGCTGTTTATGGTGACAATGCTATTGATGAATCTACTGATAATCGATTGGTAGTAACTTTCGTGTGTGGAAAGCCTGGAAAAGATAAATAGATAAAACCATAATTGTTGATGAAACACGAAGAGGAAGTCGGATTACAGCCACAGACGATAAACATCGTAAAATCGTCGAAAATTTGGTTCAAAATTACTGCCGAATCACTCAAAAGCGTATGGCAAACCATATTGGAATATCTAACGAACGTGTCGGATTCATTATTGAACAATTGGGATACCGTAAAATCTACGCACGATGGGTACCACGCCGTCTCACAGACGAGAACAAATAAAACCCTCCCTATTCACCCGATTTTGCGCCTTGGGATTTTTATTTTTTCCTCAACTTAAAATACACCTTAAGGGTAATCATTGCACCTCGTAAGATAAAGTGAAGACCAAAATTTGATATTAGCCCGCTGTTTAACTCGCACTGAATTAGCACCAGAACATGTCTCCATACTCTCGCCTCTCAAAATACACTAGATGAATGTTGTGACCTCAAAGCTGCTCATGAATGTTGAGGGGAAATGTTACTTTCACATGCCACCGGAGCTGCTTCTGAAGGTTATTACGTTTGTGGTCTACAAGCATGTGTGCATTATCTTTCAAGCCTACCCTCGTAGCTATCAAAATAAAAATAATTCTGCCTAGTTAATGAAAAATTGTATTCTCACCTTAAAACTCTTCTCACGAAATATACAGGTAGTTAACGTCTCATTTCCTAATATTATTTCCCATGAGCTATGAATAAGGCCTAATAATTCACTAGCGATTTGAACTACGTTTAAAAGGTTTACCTTACACTTCAAAAAGGAAGAGAATACCATTCATTACATTCACTTGAGAAGGAATCCCATTTTTGTTTGAACGCATGTGATGGAGGAATATCTTCCGAATCAAAACACTCGAAAAATGTGAATATTTTGAGCTATCGTAGAATTAATCTGTTTCCATTGATCGACATAAATTGGCGGTAGATAGTAATCGGAGAAGGTGACCAAGAGCGCAGGTCATTTGCACTCATTCAGAAAATATAACAGTAATTCAAAGAAATAACTTGGATTCATAGACAAAAGAAACCAAAGAAGTGGGAAATAAAAATTCATTTCTGGAATTCCTACGTTTTTTTTCTATGTCTGTGAAAGGGGAAAATACCTCCAACTACACTACTAAATAGCTGACAAATGTATTGTTACATGGATTACTTTCTCTTATTTATTTGTGATGGAAACTTCTAATTTCATAAAATATCTGCATGTTTCATGTGGATGTAGCGAAACGTTTGAAATGAATTTCTGGAGTCGGTGATGTGAAGAAGTTTGGATTTGAAGATGCTTGGATTTCAACAGCGTCTTTTAATGCATCATGAGAATCCTAATATGCTGGCATAACATCTTCGTGATGACAGCAGGGCAGGTAATCTTTTGTTTAGTAGTTTGCAAACCTCACTTAAGCATCTCCATCAAACTCTAATTGTGTTATGAAATTTGTGTATTCTACTTTAATATTCAAATATACCCTCATTCTTTGCCAAACTTTTTAAAATAACCGCAAGGTTCATAGTACAATCGTAGAAAAAATATTACTTTTGTCTTCTCGAGCGAGAGAAATTTTAAAACCCAAAGAGCCAATACTTAGCTTAAGTATACTTCGTTTGGGAAAACTTTTTATCGTAACAGTCAATGAATTCTATTATTGGGTCGGATTTTTGGAAATAAGGTCTGCTAAAATTTAACTTAATTTTCGGTGATGCATGTACTTCGCTAATGCACTAAAATCACCATGGAGAATTAATTCGCCTTACCCTGGATTCGATTCTGTAGTTACGCTCCTATTTCGTGTCCCACCACCTAACGAATTACCCCGAAAATTAGTTTGGTGGACGTGAGTGGACCTCACAGAAAATCATACATTACAGCCTGTAACAATACACACATCCGAGCGAGCGATTCTCTTTACGCTTCATCAGTTCTCATCAAGACTTATTTTATATCTGTTTCTCCGGCTTAACTTTCAGTAAACCACGTATACTTAATGTAACTTTTGCATGGGCAGAGAATATAATTTGTAAATACATCATTTTGTAACCATAAAAAATTTGCCCTAAAATAATTTCAAACTTGCATTCACTTCACAGCCTCTATTACTTACTAACTATAATCTACTACTTATGCTTTATGTACTGTCAAATCTAATGTATTACTCGTTTATGGGTGAACATACATTGATCAAATTAATATGTGCTGACGTTGAAACAATATTCAAAATGATAATCCGAATTAGGCACATTTTCCCTGATTTGAACTAAAATGAGTTTGGAAAGCGTTGTTAATGTGATCTTATTAATTATTACGGTCCATGTCTGGAAGTACAACCTGTTTTACCCACCATTTTATATTATATTGGCATTATGTGATTATAGATTTTCTGATAGTGGTTCTGCCGATTGGTAGAGAGAGGTTTTGCCGATTTCATTGAGTTAATATTTTATGACGCTGGAAACTATAAATGGACTTCAATGTATGGATTTTATACTCGTTTGTGCATACATATTTTAGTTTTCACATAATTTATTTCATGCAGCATCTATCCAGTTAAATTAATCAGCTTCTTTATATTTCGCTCTTGTCTGTCGCCATCTCTCGCTAAGACCGAGCATTTAGACTCGAATGCTGTGAAGGGCATGTTCCTCCCAGTGACCGCACTTTAATGGCAGAAGTACTAGTACACCTACCAGTTGAGCCCAAGTTCGCGAGGATTGATGCACCGACGTTGCATGCTATAGGAAAGTAAACTCATGGTTTCCTAGTCATTTGAAACTGGTGAATGCCACATACTACCCTTGTGAAAAGGAGAGGAGAGAGAGTAGAGGGTGGAGCTTAGGTGCCAAATAGGAAACATATAGACTCCGCTATAATTTTCGGTTCATTTAAGAATCAATCACTTAGATGTTAAGGATTTAACACGTAAATAAAACCTAACTTATAGGACGTGTTCACTACACCTTATTGTTCTTCCAGGCTCTGACTAACGCTAAAAATATTTTCCTACCCCAATCAGAAGCTTAAAGAAATTTCAGGCAGGATATTAGAAAACTGATTTTGGTGTAAATTTCTTAAATGGGTTTTATTGACCACTGTCAAGGAGGTGGGAAGAGATGAGGGATACATTTAAGCATGGGATGTTCGATATTCGTTAGACGATTGACACCTGCCGCACCAGCTGGAGGCACTTATACTGGGCCTTGAACAGTTCGAAATGAACTTGTGGTCATCGGAATTAAAGATGGGATACAACAAAAGACAGAGATAATTTTTGAAAAGAGGCCTTTAAAGAAGTGTCAAAGGGAAAGGAGAGAGAAATTTAAGGAGTTTCAATGGCAAGGCAATCTTCAACAAGCAAAGAGTGATCCCGGGCGACCATGAGATATTGTAATTTCTGAGTACAAAATAGGAGATTGTACATTGTTGAAAAGTGATTCCTTTTTTGCAGTTTATTTTAAGTGGCATAACAAAATTGACATTGATACAGAAATTTATGCTCGCCCAATCCTTTAGTGTCATGAAGTGTCAGAGTAATCTATTATAAGTCACCGCTAAAATTGAACATATTCATACATTATATTTTTGCATTTCTCCAATTATTATAGTAGGTTTAGCTTTTCGAGAAACTGGATTGTTATCCTGGCAATATTCACTTTTACCTCGAACAAAATCGATTTGATCTAGTTATGCAGCTGTGAATACTTTTAATTTCCATCAACTACACTGAAAAACATTATATTTATTTCTCCCTCGACAATGCTTTTTCAAATTCTCCACTCTCTCAAAACTATAAGTAGATTAAATTCTTTAAGATATGAGGGAAAATTATATGCAGATGCGTAATATAGTAGTTACATAAAATGAGAATGGTGTAACTCATTTGTGGTATATGAGGAGGGCTCAGACAGAAGGGTTAGTAGATGGATGCGTTTATAAGAAATGATTGGTATTTCATGCTACAATATTAGTTTGCGTGGGTTGAGAGGAGTGAGAAACTAATAGGTTAATTTGGAGAATTGAAGATAGAGATAAATTTTAGGGAGATAATAAGGGAATCGTAATAAGTCTCACGGTTAAGCCCTATTGGGTCAGGTTTCACTTCGTGAAAGTTTTCTGTGTACATCAAATGAGAAATTGAAAGCAATTTTCCGCAAAATTTATTCAGTTTGGTACAACTTGTTTTACTCTGTGCTCATACACACATCACATGTACCTTTTTTACAAATTTGAACCCAGGAATGCCTAAAAACGGAGAAACGCTTTGTACCAAAACCAAATAAATTCTGAGAAAAAGACGTTTTCTCCCTCATATGATGGGAGTTATAAGGTGTTTTTACCCAACTGAAACTCTTAGGTTCAGAACTTGTTTAGGTAATATTTCGCAGATCCCACCTAAAATCTAAAAATAATCGATTGACTATAGTAAAACGTGAAAGAATGTATTACACCTGTTCTGTGGTGCGTATTAAAAGTATTCATTGCGTGACCTCGTAAAATAGACTACCTGCCTGGCTATCGAACAATCATTTCGCGGAACCATAACAGTAAAAACAGGAGAGTAGTGATTCTTGTGGACAAAGCCGTTGTACTCCGTGCTTCGATTTCACCGAAGTCGGCGTTTAATTGTACTGCGAGTGGATGTGTAAATCCGACTGAAGCGCCTCGGTGTGCAGTCAGACTGGCCGTTATTGGGAGGAATACGCCGTTGCAGTGCATATTGCGAGAGAGGTACCCGACTGCTCGTCCGCTTCCACTCCGCCCGATTCCAACCCCGGCCTGCCCTCCCCCACACAGGAAAACCCCCTTGTTCCCGCTCTTTATCTCTCTCTCTCTCCCTCTCTACGCACCCCATTCCACTTCCCCAGCACCCAAAAACCCCTCCGCTACCCCTTCGAACCCGCTTTTTGTTCCGCATCGACAAATCGTTCGCATTTTATTCCCTCCCCGTCGTTCCGGACGAATAAAACACTCGTTCGGCGAAACATAGAGGGGGGGGTGAGAGAGTGGTTCGGGGGTACGAGGGTACGGGATACGGCGGGAAGGTGGCGTGGGCGAGGGGGGAAAAGGGGATGGCGGGAGTGGATGGTGGAAAAAAAATAGACAGTCGGAATGCGCGCGCGCCCCACCATGTGAGCAATAATTCCGCCGGCGAAGTGGAGAGGGCGCGTTTGCGTCTGCCAATATTTCGCTCGGCATTTGTTTCTCTCCTCTCTTGTCCTCTTTTTTTTTGGCATTATTTTATTTTTTTCCGGGTGGGCGGACGGGGATGGAGGTCGGGATTTTAGGGGTAGTTGGAGGAAGGGGAATGAGGGTGTGGGGGTTGCATTCGCATTTCCGAACGTGAGAGGGTGCGTTCGGATCCAAGATTTGCATTTCCCACCGAGAGGAGGCAGGGAGGGGGAGGGGGGAAGAGAGAGAGAGAGGAAAAAATAAATAAATGACAATCGGCCGTCATTCCATCTCCACCGTTCAAAAACGTGTATGGTCTTCCTTTCTTTCTCTCCCAATGACTACCCCCGCATGCCCGTCAATCCCCCACCCCCTCAAGGCCCGCGAAACCCTTTAAAAAATGCATTTTTTCGAATCCTGTGGGAAGGGTCTGCGTGCGTTTGATAGCATACGGCCGGAGTCCAAAATCCGTCCAGTCTCCTTCAAATGGAAATACTTTACGCTTGCGTGGGCATTATTGTCTCCTCTCGCCCTACCTTCAAAGCCTTCCCTTTCCGAGAGCATTGCATTATGGGACTCGAAATGCCTGCGCTGACCCTCTAATTGCGAGGAAGGAGGCATTTCCGGGTTATTCCGCAACTATTTTTTCAATATCTCCCCGAGAATGCAATTTGCCAAAACTATTATAAATTTCTTTACACACACACACACACTCATATATATATATATATATATATATATATATATATATATATATATATATATATATATATTTATTTATTTATTTATTTATATGTATATATATAACGACATCGGTTCATATTGATTAAATAGTATATATTCATTTCGCTAACAATACTCGTATGGTGCTTTAGCTAAAATTTTCAGGATATGTGAAATGCTATAGAGGAATACATTTCCATAAAAACACGGTCTCATACACAGCTGTTCTTGGTTTGTTGAAAAAATTCACAGGATTTCTTTGTTCAGAAAGAATAACGTTGGTGTGGATTTCAAAATATGTTGAGGAACAAATGAAATTCGATAGTGAGACTATCTCTCTCAGATACTTAGCATGCTTAAAACGAATGCTTAGAACGCTGATGAGGCTGGCCAATGAAGAGATTCTTGGCTTAATGTTGCGTATAGCTTGACTTCATCCCTTTGATTAACATTGAAAATAGTTTTTGGAGCTGCTTAGTATACCTATACTGCCTACTACTAGTATAACTATGCCTACTACTGCCTATAGCCTCTTGAAACATTATCTTACAAAGTTAAACATAAAAGATGAAGGGCATAATCGTACTGTAGGTAGAACCCCCCATTAATTTACCATGAGTTTTGGACGGTAATGAAACAAATATAATATTTTAAGGAGAATGTTTTTAGGTAAACATTATAAAGGTATGTTATATTGCAGTATCTAGAAAATAATTGTTCTAAATGCCATACGTTGGTGATAACAGATTAACAGCTGTTTTTCCTTTAAAAAACCGTTTATTGATTTATTTAAAATTTTTACGAGTTGTTTTTATGGCAAAACTACTCAACTTCAGAAGAATTCTGAGATAAACAAAATTTTACAAGATAGTGTGTTCCGGGAACGACATTTTTTTACGAAAATAGTGCATTTTCTAGTGCATTTACCCATCACTTTTCCTCTCGTCTTGTCGACGGTCGCTTCCGGTATCCGGACTTTGAGTCATTACTCATATAGTGGAAGGAAAGGAGACCCGTAATAAAACCCGAGGTGAACCCAAAAGGATGTTCAGTTGACTTCTAGTCAGCGAGGTTCAGTTAGGATTTAAGGAATACCTCATCGACCTGAACTACGTTCCAGACACACGCTAAAAAAATTTAAACCTCTGTATCTACGCATGGTAATATTCTCGGTTTACAAGTAATTCAACGTTTTTAAAAAATGATTGATTCATAATGTTAGTGAAAATAGGAATTGTATCATTAGGTAAAAATATTCAGGTAGGCAATTCCTGAATTCATATGTTCTATGCTTGCCTTAGGAGTAAAAAAAAATAAAATAGCAATTGGTCAAATTTGGCGTGGCGTGGTCAAAATGGCTTACTCATTCGGCGTGAAGATACACTTACCGGAAAATTCGTGGTCGAGATCATCCAACCACGAACCAATTATCCCACCCCGATGGCAATTAATTTGCTTTGATGCCAACGCTATGTGTTTATCCGCGCGAGGAAAATTTAAGTCAATAAATACATGAATATAAATTTGTTGCGCCAAATGAAGCGATTTACAAATAATATTTACCATGGGTGGCTTTAAAACTAAGATGAATGTTTTGAATATTCATCTATCCTCATCGTTCTTTAAAATTACTTTCAAAATCAATGTGACATTACGTTGATAAAATGAATTTTGAGTTGTACTCTCACATTCATACTTTTCCAATTACTGAAACCCCGCCTTCGTTATCCAAGAATAAGCGCTATTTGCTATTCAACATATAAGCCATAACATAAAGCGCCAAAGTTTTGCAACTACACCCTGCAAACGTTGACTTAGAGTGCATGGCAGGAACTCTACCCTAGGCACGAAACATAAAACTTAACTATAAGCGGGCAATGAGTATGTAAAATAATTCCAATAAAAATATTTTCAACATCTACATGCACTACGGTATGAAAGATTTTAATTCCTCCCTACATTGAAGAGGCGTTATGCTATAAAAAAGAACGATAGCATAAAAGTTTAGAATAAGGTTTAGTCGTGTCAAGTTTCTCAGGGATACCAATGAATGTGCCCATAAGTATATATAAACACATGCATATATACATAGGTATAGGAATGCATTCAATTTTTAGCCAAATTTACGTAACCGGATCAATTTGTATAAAATGATTAATAGATGCTAATTCAAAGGTAAATGCAAAATGAAAGCTTCTGAAGAAATCACAATTCCAATGAAAAATTCCTTTGAAGAGTTTAGCATGAAATTTTAGTTCAAAAAAATTTTCCTTGACATTTATCGGTACTACCGTAATTAGACTGCTTGCTATTCGGAAATTCATTTTTCGCGTCTTTGTCAAGGATATGTTAATATTTTTATAGTTTTCAATATGCGTCTAACACAATATTTATGGTAAAACTTGGAGAGAAAACCCTTATACTCTATACAAAGTATTCTGTCACGAATCATGCTCAATTCAAAGAGATTATTTTTACTTATACACATAAGACATCTGCACGATGTTTTTATTTTTTTATGTTTTAATTTACTTTTCAGAAAGATTGAACAGTGAGATTATATGTATGTATATATATATATATATATATATATATATATATATATATATATATATATATATATATATATATATATATATACATACATTTATATTTACATTCAAATACGAAATCCCGCCATACGGAGCACAAATATTCATTCAAACATAGAAATAGGTTTTCCTTTTCCTATTTCTGTTTGAATGAACACACACACGTAAATTTTTCATATATATATATATATATATAAATATATAGATGCTTTCTTCGAAGTAACACGGAAGTGTTGAATAAAAAACTTAGACAGTAACACACAACACGAGAACACATAAAAAGAACACTCACAATAATATCTTGATAATTTCGACGGACTCGAGCTCCGTCTTCTTCGGAAGATAAGATATGACTCATATATATATATATATATATATATATATATATATATATATATATAATGTAAATGGAAGTAACACTAGTTAACACAAACAAAGAAACAGAAGCACATAAAAGAGGGACTCACTGGTTCTCGAGTGTGTTTCTGTGTTTGTGTCTACTAGTGTTAATTCCATTTACATTATTACAGAAAAATAAGAGTAGACCTTGAAAATAGATCGCAAGTGGGGAAAATTTAAATATATCAGATTATATATAATACGCTAGGTAAAGTAATATCGAAACAGTCTGACATTAATAAAGTGTTAAAGAGAATGTACAGGGTTCGTCCGGAAAATAAGTTTATGATGCTCATTGTCTTTTTGACAAAAGGGGAGTCGCCAATACGAATTTGTACCTAAACGACAAACTGTAAATGCTGCATTTTACGTCCAAGTGCTCTACAGGCTTCGAAAACGAGTCGCCCGCGTCCGGCCAGCGATCAACCGTATAACTGACAACCTGAGCGATAATGCGCCGTCTCACACCGCGCTTGTCGTGTCGGACTTCTTGGCCAAGCACGGCGTGGCAACGCTGCCGCACCCGCCCTACAGCCCGGACTTGGCACCATCGGACTTCTTTCTATTCCCGAAGATAAAGAGGAGTTTCAAAGGAACGCGATACGGGACTTTGGACGCCGTCAAAGAGGCCGTGACGACGTGTCTTCGAGAGGTTCCCGATGATGCCTTCGCGGAAGCGTTCCAGGAATGGGAACGCCGCTGGAACAAGTGTACCGACTCACAAGGGTCCTATTTTGAGGAATATTAGCTTAAGATATGTAAAAGTGTAATTAATTTTTTTTTCCTGAGCTCAGTACACTTATTTTCAGGACGAACCCTGTATGTTACGTTTATTACCTGTCTACTTTAAAGGCGCCCATTTGTAGAATGGTACGTCATGCATGGAAACGAAAATAAACGGTAATATTTAGAGACTGATGGAACATGTGTCATGCATTCAGCTTAGAAATGCCCCTTCAAGCAAGGAGGTCATTAAAGAAAAAATTTGAGATGTCAAATAAGAAGATAAATTACAGGAAAATCAAATAAATCAGATTACCAAAAAGTGGAAGAGCGATAAAAGTCTGGTGATTAAATTTGCAAACCGTAGACTGGAATATGTCGTGTAATTTTAGAGGGTAATTTGGGAGCAACATGAAGAAAATCAATCATTGCAGTATGGCTGCATGAAAGAAGTTTCTTTAAAAGTTCTTTGAAAAAGAAATAATTATTGTCTGCGACTCTTATGCTAAAATACGTGCCATGAAATGATTGAACGTGATTGTAATGCTGATAGAGTCATTATTCTAAAATTCTTCGAGGCACATGTGATGTCAAATGTTCTTTCTAATCTTTAAGGATTTTTAACATAATTCCAATCCCTACCGCACTGTTTGTTATACTTAACTCTTTGATCTAATCTGACAGAAACCTTCATTCTAAGGAAAACAAACTTTTTGCTCCATTGCAAATTTTCATATGAAATAGACCTGTGCAATCTCATTAATTTGTATTAATACTTAATTTCCCCATATCGACAGTATGATGCTCCTTTGATTCGAATTAGCAGATACAAAATGTTTTCCGTAAAAATGTGAATCAGGGTCAAGAAGCTTGGGTTAAATCGAGCTCTTTCGGCTAGCAGTATGGAAAAATGATTTGACTCCAATAGCCGTAAACAATTTACCTTTCAAAAGAAAGTACAAATGAGGTTAATTGGCAAACGACAAATCAAAGGATTGGACCCTCCCTCACTTCAACATGTGTTGTTGTGACGATTCACCTTCAGTAAACTGAAGAGGGCTACTTTGTGGCCGAAATACACGCGTTACATTACATACGTTAAAGGTGAAAACATTCGTATTCACCTTTCTCATCCCTTTCCTTTTTTATACTTTACCCTATCCTTTGATTTGTGGCGTTAGCCAACTAACCCCATTTGTACTTTGTTTTGAAAGGTAAACTGTTTGCGGCTATTGGAGTCATTTCATTTCTTTTCAGCCAGGATCAAGACGATTACGTTTTGCGAGAAAGTTTCTGAAAATAGATTTTTAGCATCTATTACATATGTCCATTTATCCTTCTTTCTCATTTTAGTATGTGTGTGAATTTAATTTGGAATACTGACATATTCGGAATTCAGTATGAAGACGTTTCTCAAATCTCTGGCAAATGAGGATCTTACTAGTACTAAGTATGGCGTGGAACGCTCTGGATCCTATGTATCAGCAGTGATCTTGTGCGGAACCTATCGAGCATTTTAGTCTTCGCAACCAGACCTGAGTGCTCACCGTGTATCAATTTTGTGTCTACGGTCCCAAAAAATTGCGTATTTTCTCTGCCTCTAGTCGTCTATTCGACTGGACGGCCCTCCACTTCTTCAGTGATGTGGACCTCCCGTGGATTTCAGAGAATTCGACACTAATCGATATGTGTACCTTGAAAATCTTATCAATGCTGGAGATCATGTCTTTAGATGGAAGTCGGGATGAATGTGTTACGACCAGATGGCTGCAGCCATCTGGTCGTATTAATGCTGACCCATGATGTTATTGACAATGCCAATAGTTATCGGTGACGGTTCCACACTTGAATGTCACACTGAAAGTGGACATGGCGAAGAGGCTTTGTCAATCAATTTGAATTCGCTCGGAGTTGGCATGAGATACGAATGACAGCTTGCTATCCAACTGTGGGGTAAGGTTGGTGGCAGAGGCTGCCTATGATGTGGCGACATCTTTGAGACGTACCCTGATGGGGCTGGGATATGTAAGAAGTTAGAGTAGATATTCTTTGAAAAAATTGAATGATATCTTTCAATATTTCCAGTGACATCGAGGAATGATGCGCTCTTGTTTATGTCATTGAATTTTATGAACGCGAAGATTAGGGGCCATATTTTTGCAATATGAAAATTTTTCATTTACCTTATAAATGATTTTGAAATAAAACCGGAAATTGGTTTTCGGTATTTGCCAGATTGCTCATATTATAACTTAAAGAATAAAACACCATAGCTTGAATGAATATGGGCTATTGCGGTTTTATCATATAATATGAAACTCTTGATCAATTATTTACCTAATTTTATTATATTTATTTAACTCAAAAGTGAAAAACTAAAATGAGGTGTTTTTAGTTTTTAGGTTAAATTTTTTCTGAGTTTTACTGATTTTTCATTATTTTCTTTTTATTAAAAGGAAAGTGCACTGTTTTTCTATAGAAAACTTCATCGGAAAATAGATTGTTCTCCCATATGAAAATAAAGGAACACCCTGAATATGGATTTACAACTTTTAAAATGATTCCTCAGTCTTTGTCTGATTGGGAATTTAAAATTATTTTAATTCACTTTTTTCTATTATATTATTGCTTCATATAACTTCAAATAATACAATGGTTTTGGGTATAAAATTTCGAATAAAACGCAATATTAACATTTCTTCTGCTAAAAAATCGCCAAAAGGCAAATTGAAGAAAGAATCCCATTTTTTAATCGTTTTGTAAAAATCGTGATTTATTCGACTTTCTATCAGTTTTCTCCCAATGAGTGAATTTATGAGATTTCTTTTGTATGGATAAAGGGTATGATCTCTTTAAATACTTTAATGCTTCCCCTGTGAATAATGAGGATGAAGCCTTCTTGAATTTCAAAGGGTTAGTTTTCCTGTTAGTTTTACTTATCGATGCCTGCAGCAAGCCCGGTGAATAAAGGAGAGATAATTTATTGGAATAAACGCATTACCTGGGATGTTTAAACACCTGGAAAGACTAAACTCGTTTCTTTATGCAGCTCTATTTCACACGATTTGCTCTATATCTATGTCTATTAGCTCTATCATACATACATAAAGTATTTCATATTTATCCCAAGACATTTTTCTTAGGGACATTTGAATTATTTCGTCTCCCTTTGCTGCGAAATGATTTTCACCACCCATTAGCCCTGAATAGTTATTACAATCTCTTATCATTTTTGCAAAAGTGTAATTTCCGCGCACCCCTGGAAACTCACCTAATATTGTAATAGACCATATTTGTAAAGTGCGTCTTATAAGTTATCTATATGTATTTTTCTCATCACCAACATTTATTAACAGCTATAAACCGCCTAAAACATTTGCAAGTAGTGTAACTCTTCTGTACTTCAACAATTAAATTATTTTTACCGCAAAAACCTCCATGGCTGGGTAAAATTTCACACTTTATGATATACTCTAGTAGCTGGGCAAAGAAGAGCTATCAAAGTCAGGTTTAAGTTTTAATATCAATTCCTACGAACCTACTAGAGAACAAATGTGTTGAAAATGTATCAAATTATTTTCTGCTTATATTGCGAAATATTAAAACTATAATGTATCCGTTTTTATGGTACTTACGCAAACTAAAAATAAAATTAACCATTTCCTGTAATTACCAGTGTTTCCTGAAGTTAAGTGCATACTCTTTTTTATTATTTGATAAATATTACCGAATTCAAGGAATTACTCTAGTCTGTGATGTGTATAATCTTAATTAAGTGTACTAAAATTCATAGCGAATTGGACAATAAACTTTATTTTTTTAATATTTCACCGGGAACTCTTAACAATGCTAATATTCCATTTTTCAGCTAGCATAATTTAGAATCCAATTTTTTATACTAGATATTTGTTCTTTTTACCATAGAAAATGTTGTCTTCCATTAAAATTTGCCAAAATTTCATTATTTCTTCCGTCTTTTGGACATTTGGGAGCTTAACCTGGTTAACAAAATTCCATGCGTTAAAATTCCTTCTGGGTATTTCTTATCACACTTGTACTATTTGTTATACTCTTTGATCTATTTCCTTATCGTACTTTTGTGAATTTGTAATTAACCTAATTTAATGTAATCCAATTGTAAATGACGCCATCATTCATGCCATCCACCGTGACCGCAAGACTTAATTTTCACGTTGAATCCATGAGTTTAAGTGCTCCTTTGCTGTGTGCGGCCGATCAACATTTCCAGAAATGTTTCAGAATTATGAAGCTCGATATGCTACCTTGATAGCTGCGATTAGTTATTCCACAATGGTGTGGTATTCTCGAGTGTCTATGTCATGGGGAAACCATTGAAGAGTTGATTAGTGCCGCACTTCTTATGTAACCCGCGAACTTGGTAATAGGCTGAGCGGAGGTGAGCGGTCACCCTCTTAGCATCTTGAGACAAAACATCGAATGGGAGACAGCAGGACGGGAGCGGTGCTCTTCGGCGAAGCGCCTAATGAGGGCCCCGATAACTCTTTCGGGCCACAAGTTACGGACCCCTGAAGTAGTCATTGAAACCAGCACGTTATGAACTTGCACAGGCTGTCCCTTCATCCTCGGGGCCACCCGCCCCTGCCGCCCCCCTCCGCGCCTACCATTACTCAACTTCAGCGAGCCCGCCCCTTCCCCTCTGACCGGTCCCTCCTTCAGTAGCAAAACCTTCAACCCTTTTCAAAAACCGTCCTGGAACTTGTTTGAGTCCTCCCAACCTCCCCGCCACCCTTTTCCACCACCTCTGACCTCCCACCCGTCGTCGAAAGGTTGCCTTCCACCCCCAACCTCCACCTTATCCCTTACCCTAACCCGCGAACTAGGGGGGGAGGCAAGGAGAGAGTGGTGGGGGCAGTTTTAGGAGGCGGGGGAGGAAGGTGGTGGGGTCGGAGAGTTTCGGTCCGTGGCGCCAGATGGCGAAGGTGGAGCGTTAGTCATTTATTCTCCCCTTTCCGGATATGGAGGCGATGAAAAACGGCCGAGGCCCAAAGAGGGGAAGGAAGGGGGTGGGGGAGGTTGGTGGTGAGGAGTTTTTGGAAGGTGAGAGAGGCGGTGAGAACCCTAGCTAGATGGTGAGAATTTGGAAGGAGAGGGGAGGGGCTTACGCTATCGCTGGTCTTTGTGAAGGGGGGATCGCATTTTTGGTATATTGCATTAATCTGACCATTAGTAGATACTCGTTCACTAGTGGTCATGCACCGATTGCTGTTCTAAGTTGATTTGTTCGACCGTCCCACGGGAACTATAACTTCATCCGAATCTCACCTAGATCCGGTTTAGCAGCGTGATTTGATGCTTGGTCGTCAATTATGTTCCTGATTTGTCCATGGTTTATGCTGCAAGGATGGACAAAAGCCATTGATCCTCAACCAAACCCTCAATTGAGTGATAATTTAAATGTTCATCAAACTAAAATCATCGATTGAATGTTATGACCCAAGAGAGCTTGTTATGTTATCTTCCAACGATGTACTTGAAACGCTGTTAATATCACTGGGAATTTATAATGCACGTAATTTTTATTTAATAACAATACTTGATAGAGTTTGGTATCCTTAGTTTTCCCATGATGCTATTTATTCTTCATAAAAGGGAATTTCTCCAGAATATGTGAATGTCTTCGTCAATGGTGTTACTACACATATACTCCGTGGATACACGAATTCACAGGCCTTTAGTTTCCACCTTGGCGCTGAAACAATTACAGGGTACATACTAACATCGTTTCTCTCACCCTACGGCAAATACTACCATTACATTTATCAACCCGAAAGTCGACTAGATAAGTTAGGGTAGAGCTCACGTAGTACTATGGCCTACGAAATGAGAAATTTTTACACAAGGATAGTTGGACTAGTTTCTTGACATGTGCTGCCTATGGTTCCCTAGAAAAATCTTGCACTAGAAAAATTACTCAGCTTGGGTGAAGCTGAGGGTACTCGGAGATGGTACCGTAGGAATCCAACTAAGACCTTTCGATCCGTAGTCTAACGCTATATCCACTCTACACACTGGATCCCGGAAATTATTAGTATATTGGTTGAGGAAGTATGAAAGGGAAAATGTATTTGCAATGAGGAAGGGCGAGAATGTATCACGAGAAATAGGAGATTGAAGATGACAGAGAAACGAACTATAACATAATTTAGGGAATGGATGTGAAAACGCTATGCAGAGATATGTAAACCAAACGAGGGCTTAAAAAGATATAATTTTAAATATGCTCCATTCTTGAATTCATATGAATAACTTGAGGAAATAATTTAACGTTTTCAGGAAAGATACATTTGCCAGTGACGACGATTTAGTGTGCGACGGCAGGTAAAGGGAGAGATGGCAATAGGGTAGGGTACTAAAATTTAGGAAAACAGAATGATCGCGGGGATAAAGCAGTAGAGTTCAACAGGAGAGAGGACTTCTTAACAGACGCTTGGTTTACACACCAATATAGTCGTGTGTGCACATGGCAAACGCATGAGAATTCAGAAAGGTATTAATTAAACCATTTAATTGTTAGGCACAGATATATGAACAAAGTGACGCATTCGCAAAGTTTCCCGAGAGCGGATGCAGATTTATGACATAAGTTAACACGAATGAAGTTTAACGACAGATTCAAGTGGATGAAATAGGAAACGCGATTAAGGAAATGGAATTTAGAAACATTAGCCGAAACAATAAGAACGGATTACCAGGTGGCAGTAGAGAAAATTAGGAGTGAGAAAAGAGAGCTGAGCGATATAGTTAAAATATATGGGAGCATATCGAAAAAACGATATCGAAAACCGTAAAAAAATTACAGGAATAGTAAATGGGAAAAGACCAAGGAAATTATGGATTATGGATGAAATGTTTCGAAAGATGGACGAGAGAAGTAAATTGAAGAGTGAAAACACGGTGTGAGGTAAGAGGAAGTATAAAGATTTAAATAGAAACTAAGGCAGGAAACAAAAAGAGTGAAAGATACGTGGTGGAAGACTCAGTGCGTGCATATGAAAAGTCTGCAAATGTAAGGGAGAAATTGGTTTACCGTGCAAGCAGGTAGCAGCACTGTAAGGATGCAAGAAGAGAGAATCCATGGAAACTATCAAAGATAAGTCCGAAAAATTATTAATTGAACAGGATTTGATTTAAGTGAAAAGAATATACTTGTATGGATGAACTATATGGCGAGTAGATTGGGCCAGTAAGCTTATGCATAGAAAGAGAATATGGCGTAAATGGGGAGGACCTATGTCCAGGCATATTTCATAGGAAGATTGTTAGGGTGATAAATGAATTAAAATGTGTGTATGAAATCAAATACGGTCACGGGCATAGCTAATAATCCCTTAATATTACAAAGAGATTAGGAAAATTAGGAAGGAAGTGTTTAATTTGACGTTAATGATCGAGGAACTTGGCAGAAGATTTCATCCAATCTATAATAGTCCATATTCAAACAATGGGGTAGGCCATTATTGGAATTATATAAGTTTGATTTTTAATGCAGCTAAATTCGTTCTCTAGATAATCAATAAGAAGATAGAAAGCAAAGCAAATGGTTACTTTGGAGATGATCAGTTTGGGTTCAGGAAGGGGAGAATCATGTTTGTTGCAATTGCAGTAATGAAGTCTTTATTAGAGATATACGTTGTTGCGTAATTGCCTACTTGTTCGATTTTGAGAAGTTAATTTTGAAGGTCTCAGTGAAGTAAATTGAGTAAACTTAATGAATGTATTGCAGTAAATAGTAGTAAATGTAGACTGAACGGAGAGGTTATTTATACGCAACTTGTACATGCCACAGACTGCTCCCGTGTGAGTAGCGAATCTCCATCCGCCACACACACACACACAAGTCGGGATGGGCAATGTTGTGAAGAGGAGGTAGACAGGGGTGTCCCTTATCACCCGTACTTTTCATTTAAATCTGAAGGAAATCGTAAAAGAGAAATTGGGATTAACTAGGCATAAACACCGGTGGGGAATTCATAAAATCATTTAGGTTTGCTGATGATCAAGCTTAATTTGTCCAGTCAATCAAGAGTTTACAAACATTGCTGAGTACATTGAAAGCTGGTGCGAAATCTATAGGATGGATGTAAATGTATACGAAATAAAGGTAATTGGATTTTCAAAAAAGAGGAAGGAGTTCATAAGCTAGAGTAGGTGAAAGAGTTCACCTATCTTGCAGGTGTACAGAACCAAAGTGGTCGAAGTGGTAGACGTATAAAGAGTTAGGCAAAGAAGGTTTCCCAAAGAAGAGAGAATTGATTAAAGGGGTGTTGAGTAAGGGTATTTAGAAAAGGTATACTATAATTAAATTTGTATGAAATATTCATCGACATGTACAGGGCTCGTCCGGAAAATAAGTGTACTGAGCTCCCCTTTTGTCAAAAAAGACAATGAGCATCATAAACTTATTTTTCTGACGAACCCTGTAATTTATTAATAAAGAATTTAAAAAAACGTGATTTTGTCATTGTGAGATTGATCCATTTTAATGCATATTAGTGGATATCTCAGTTAAAGGTCACTATCATGATATCTTCTGAAGTTTGTTGAATAAAAAAAACTTGTAAAATTCTACTATGTTTGAGTAGTTGGACGTGTTTTTGATGCATGGTTTTCGTCTTTTGCCAAAAAATTTCCACAAATTTACCCAGGTACCGTCAGTTTTATTTATTGGTATTATATCCGCATTCTTTATTACCCCAGGATTTTGTGTAATTCAGGACTAACTCCGCACCTTATGAGCTTCCTGTGCCAGTCTAGCCTGGGACATCACCGAAAAAACTTCTCCTTTCTGTATTTGACCTCTTGGCGTGGGAAAGCAGTGTATTCCAAGCACCGCTGCTACCCGGTCTACAGGGAGTGTTTAAGTTTTGGACTCACCATAAGTCCGGTAAACTTCTTAGTGGTGAACTTCTTTCCAATTTGGGGACTACCATTTTACCAAAACCAATACTTCTAAATTGTGTTTTTCATCTTTCGTCACTCCAATACACACCCAGCACAATGAAGTGGCACTACGGCAACGCATTTCCTAATTATATATTGCTTTAAAAACTACTCATTTCGAATGCGCCTACTTTCTCTCATACTTCTTTATTAATTCCACCGTTCATGTTCTTACGCTGCGGGAAACGCGTAAGAAAAAGTCTATCACAATGGTTTATTGATCACAGCATATTTTATGCTAATTTTGGCTGCATAAATAACATCTCTTATGGGGAAGTATCCTAACTGTTCGTGTGTAACTAAGGACATCACTATTTAATACTTTCAATATAATGTTTCAAAGACCTCCAAAAAAAAACTAAATACTGCAACATATGCAAGCCTTACTTTAGAGGTGTAATTGTATGCGTCCTTGATATATCGTTTGTTTTTAAATTATAATTATAACAGACTCCATCTAGGAGTAAATTGATTGATCATGTTGATGTGATTTCCCGTTCGTCTACTGAATATTAAAACAAAAGGAACATAAAATTGAACAATTAAAATTTCTGTTATTATTTTTATGATTATCATTCCACATTTCTCACCAAAATATCTATTTTCACGATATTTCCTGAGAAAATATGTGGTTAACAATGAAGGTGTGTTAATCATGTCATAATCATGCGTGTATGGAAAGAAGTTAGGCAAATTGTTACTTGAAGAATAATACGTTGCGACAAACATAGCATTAGTTCATATCGGAAATCTCCAGAAAATCGGAATCCTCCGAAAACCCTTATTGAGTAATGTGCAATGCTATTTCTATTGATCCTTTTTCATTTTTTTTATTTCTGAACACAGCCTAATGTTTGATTTAATACACTAGAGAATGTATTACCCCTTAAAATTCCTCAGAATGGGCTTACCTTTACAATTCTAACCCAAAATGCAAAATTAATTAAAACCACAGGTATTGCAATTTTCCACTAGATATCTTATACTAGATAATTGCAATACCTGTGGTTTTAATATGTTACGCTTCCACCACATCACGCCTGAGACCTCATCATTCAAAATGCAAAAGTTAGAGATGTGGATTTCCCCACGCACGTAATTAGTGATTCAGCGCATGCATTGCACTATTAGAGCACATTATTCCTTAGCACTTGCACGCCTTGAAAAATAATAAAATGATCTTTGTAACCAAACTGTGTATTTCAAAAGTTTTAAACACCTAATTTTTTTTAAACAATTGTTCAAACTTGGAAATAACATTCAGGTATCCGTCAATTCATTAGAGAAAATGAATAGACTCTAATCTTTTAATCTGCGAGTATTATATTTTAAAGAGTAAATCGGTAATAAAGGAATAATAAAGCATTTTCATTGGGTTGAAAAGAGTATTTAAATTCCATGATCAATTAGAATGAAGCAATTATTTCATCGAATGAAGATCAGCAGCATGAATTGCAAAATGGCATTTTATTCTTAAACAAGAAGTAACCTATTCCTTTGTGATTAAAAGTGGATGGATGAAACCAAAGGTGCTTACTCCACCGAATAGCCTAATTGTTAAATCTATCATTTTTGAGAGAAATACCCATATTTGTGTATAATAAAGCGAATCACAAATGAGGTACTTGACGCGTACTTTTGAAATCAGTTTGTTCCGCTCTTTTCCCGGCATGCTCCCACGAAATCTTCTTGGAATTTCCTCCCTCTCGACCGGAAATCCATTTTCTCCGAACGGTGTAAATAACTTGTCGTCAGCCGTGAGTGAGTCTCACAGAATAAAAAAATAAAACAAAGAGCAACGGGGAGTGAGAGGCGAGAGAGAGAGAGAAGGTGTAGGGGGGGGGGGAGGTGAGCAATAAAAGGAGTGACGGCAGTAAACTCTTCTCCGGGAGATGTCTCTGGGCGTGGGGAAACTTCCGAGGTCATTCCCTCGATCGCTAACGTGAGACACGTCCAAGATGCTCGGCCGACCTTTAAAAAGAAGGCGGAGGCTGCTGGGTGAAGTGGATCTGGTCACAGCTCTCTCGCGTCGCCCATCGTCTTCTCTCAATCGCCGCCAACCCCACCTCTCACCACCCCACTCTCCTCTTCCTCCTCCCCCGCCTTCCATCCCAGATTTCCCATCCACAACCTTTTCAAACCCCGCCACCCCACCCCTCCTCCAGACACCGTGACTATTCATCAAAAGGACCCCGTTTCCTCGGATCTCTCGCTGCACCGCGAGTAAATATTGTCATTTTTGTCATGGAGCGTATTTCTTTGTCGCGGTAACGAATTTCGATTGTTGCGAAGTTTTTATTTTGGCGCGAGTCGTGAAGATGTTGTCACGAACATTGAGCTGGAGTTCGGAAATCGTTTCGTACGTACAACTCGGGAGTAGAGAGGCAGGGACCGGGCGGGGGTAGGTGTGAGAATTAAGACAGATGACGACTCGAACGCTCCTACGTCAACAAAAACGATAAGTGCGGTGTTTATTTCAATAACGATTTCCAGCAATTATGTCCCTCAATTATAAACGGTTATTTAATCATCATTCCCCTATTATAGTGTTTCTCATCATCAAAAATTTCCAAAAGTAAATGAAAACTCCTTACGGCCACATTTCTGTGTCTCCCCGGTTAATTAATTGGGTTGAAAAAAGATATCTCATTCTTGTCCCGCATGTGAACAGAATACAATATTCCGAGTTCACTTTCTGTTTATATTGAGCACGGGATCTTTTCCTTTAAAAAATGAACTGAATCCAAACGTCATTCTCTCTAAGATTTTCTTCAATTTTCCAATGAAAATTTTAAGACAAACAGCCTTTGCTTCCTGAATAACTAACCCAAATATTAGTGAACCGAATAATGATCCCTCCTGATGTTTGCAAATTCTCGTGCTCTTTGAAACAGAATAACGTAATCCGACCTTGCTAAGGGAAGAAAGTATTTTTTATCGAAAGTATGCTGTGTATTCTCAGCTGCATATACCTTACAGGTATCGAGGGTTCCGTTTGAAGTATAGTATAACATAATCCATAGCATTTTTATATCATAGAACGATTTGATATTGAAATATATTGCATGCAGTCCTTTCCGCAGCTTTCAATGAGGGATACTGCGATCGAATAAAATAGAGATCATCCCCTGAGGTTTTTCTATGCAGTTACTATTGTACTAATTGTTTCCTTTATGTCCACTGTTCCACTGTTATGCGACTTCATTATAGACCAGGTTCAGGCGTCATTTATTGCTAGTATAATAATGCTCTTCCAAATTAGGACGCCTTGTTAAAAGGAGCTGAAAGTGGTTCCTAAATGCGGTCGAAACCTAACTCAAAAGTCACTATTACTTTAAGGTCTTCATACAGCCGAAAACGAAGAAAATTCCAGAGCACGTATATTACTAAAGATTTGACGCAAAAAGCTAATATACCGAACCGGGTTGTAAAACTAGATCTTCATATTTGTACGTTGGGTGTGCTACCGTCATATTTGCCGGTCATTAAAAAAAAACGAATTTTAACGTATTTGGCCGGAAGCTGGTATATGCGTTTTCAAATATCTCTAATGTGAATTTTATTTTGCATGGTTTATAACCGCACAGTTTCCTATCACGTGGGCGGCGAATTGCTCGAATCGATTTTTTGTTAAAGCTATCTCTATTTGCTAGCAAGATAAGGTTTTCCAGAAACACCATTTCGGTGATCTGCTCCGGTATATACGTTTAACAGATGTGTTGATAGGAAAATTGATAGCCGCGACGGAAATATTTTTTACGGTGTAGTAGTTCCGATCGATACATTGAATGTGTTCTCCCAAATGTTATTAGTTGAGCGAATCGTATTTCCATAATAATTATCGATCACTGCAAAGGGTGACAAATTAATTTTTCCAGCTCATATCTGATCGAAAAACAAATCTTTTTCCCCTTAACTTGGTCATTTGTTAGATGCATCAAATCTAAGTTTCGCCGAAGAGAGGTGGTTCTAGATAAATTGTGATCGTAAATCAACAGCTGTCGCCACATCGTGTTGCTCTGCACTGATATCCCATTGCTGTGAATTCGTTGAAATGATCGTATTATAGTACTTTAAATTGTGGAATTTCTCCATTTCGGAAAAAAGGAACAATTAATAAGTCATTCATTCATCAACTTCCTTTTGTATTTTCGCATAATTCATACACGGTTATAGCAAAAAAGAGAAGAGTAAATTCAGGAATCATTTCCATTCTATTTTCGTAACCAGTGCCACCTTCAGTTATTTTATCTAGCAGAAGTTACATTAGCATATTCTGAGAATAATAATATTGTTAATAAACATATGGTCACTAAAATTGGTAAGATGTAATGAAGGCAATATGATTTTTAGGATTCAGTTTTCTGGGTAACTTAGTCGCACCATGTTAGAACTTTTCTATAGAATTATTTTATTAAACTTCCAAGCTAAAAGGATCCAAACTGCTCCAAGGAATTACCATGATGAAGGATGATCGTTAGACAATTGTTTCGCCCCCAGTCCTGGAGTCATCTTCAGGTCGAAATGGTCACTTCGACCTGAAGCCCCTAAATAAGTACGGTTAACAAGCTCACAAATAATACCTTTTCCCTAATTTTATAATTTCTGTATTTTCAAACCGCTTTCCGCAGTGGTCTAAAGTTGACGTGTTTGCCATACAGAGCACTGATGCAATGAGGATAATATCAAATAGTGATAACATGTTCTGAATCAGTTTCCCACTCAAATAAACAATAAATAACGCTTAATTTTGTCCTAAAGCGCTGGTGCAATTGCATTTTACATAACGAAAATCAACTTGTGTGATGTGTTTTCTTCAAGGGAATTAATAGATGAGATGTCCTAAACTGTGTTTCTAATAGTCAAATACCATAACGTGGATGAATTTGCTGCTCGGGGTGAAATACATTTTCTCTTGACGGCGTCTTGTTCCTTTATGGAGGGGGTGATAAGCAGTATTAGTTCCTCCAGAGAGAACTTTGCACCCTTATATAGTTAAACAAAAGAAGATCACTAGGAATTTTCCACAAAACGTTTTATTAGTTCCAGGTAGTTCAACAGAAAAGTGTTTTGCCGGATACCTAGTATTCTTCTATTCTTTGAAAATGAATTTCCATGTAGTCAAGCTTGATATCATCAAGTTAAATGCCTTTGTAATACTTAAAAAAATGGATATTGATAAAGATAATTCACCATGAATTAATGAAGAAGTAATTTCCAGTTTAAAAAACTCAATTTAACTGATTAGAAAATTTGCATAGCTTAGTTCATAAATACTCTAGAAACTCAGTTTTTCTTGTGATAACAACTGATTTGTATACTATGAAATGCTGTTCCTAATTTTTTACGAATTAGCGTTCTCCTCTAAAGGCTTTTTTTTCACCACTCTTTGCTCATTTTTCTTTACTAGCAAGGCAATAGAAGCAACATAAGTGGCTGAATGCTTTTTTAACACAGTCTTGACAGTTTCCAGTTTCGCTGCCGTTTTGTTTGTAAATGCCTCTAAATTTGGAGTCAACAGCTAGATATCAACGACTTATTTATTTCTCATACGTCACTCAAGTTAGCTGACAACCGAATTCAGTTACAAGACAACCTTCTAAAATACATATCTCTACCCGTAACTTGCTTCCCGTAGTTACGTGTGACCCGTCAAACAAAAGCAAAGCAAGCTCAGCAGCCTGCAGCGAATGGAAAGAAAGAGATCTTCCTAGGTAGACATCAACGTAAAATCACACCGCGAGAACAGGGTTTACTCGTTTGGCGTAGCAAATTTTGATGAAACGAGCGGATTTTTTCATAACATTTTCCAATTCCTTTTTAGCAGTTCCTCCCATGATTTCCGAATAATTATCACTTTTTCCGAATGCAGCCTGACTAGAGAAAAGTAACGCCCCTCTCTAGTACTTCTTTGTCACTCTTTCCTCCTACTCTTTCTTTCGATTAGGTTGATTAACTCCCCCCGTTGGATTTTGTTGCAGGTGCTTTCGTAAAATCGGTACCCCTTCCCATAATTCCAAAGTTCAGTTCTTATTGTAATAGTAGGTATAGGGTTGTACAAGTTGTCCACAATGAATGTGCATTGGAACGGGGAAAACAAAACCGATAGCGGAAGCAATTCTTCTCGCGTGAACTTGACACCGAACGCCTCCCCCTTCTTGACTGGGGTCCTGATACTCCTGCACCCAAAATCGCTGGGACGCCCTGCAGTGCTCCGGAGATCTCTTTATGATAGCCGAAGAGCAAGAGGACAAGCCCCCGGATCCGAGTTGGCAGATTTCCCAGGCAGAGAAATAAAAGCTGGCCGATAGATATCTCTATCCGTATATGTATGCGTATATCACCCTTATCACATATGTACACACAAACACGCCGAAAGATTAGCATAGAGAGAAGGAATTTGAATTGTGATGGAAATCTCAAGTCTGCACCGCTCTTCTGCCGTATACGAAACGAAATTGTTATTGTTAATGTAACGAGACAAGAAGTAATTGAGGTGAGTTGTATTGTCAACTCAATCAAGATATTCTCCTCAGAATAGAGTTAAAATCGCTAACAGATCGTTTTGACTCTGGGGCCTGGGCGTTCTACACACCGTGTCGCCGAGAAAAATACACAACTCGGGAAACGTGGGTAACCTTCAGAAACTAGGTGAAGCTATTATTTCAGGGGATTTACTGCAAATAAAGAAAAATGTCATTTAGCTTCTATTTTTTTGTTATTATGTTTTGTTGCCATCGATAAAAATGAATTCAGAGAACAGAGTATAAAAAAATCCTTAAAATACAATCTGTATTCTTTTGAGGACTTTATTAGGTCCTGATTTAGGTATTCCTTTGGTAATTCTCATAAAATTTTTAGAACCACGGTAAAACTGAAAACCGTGCGTTTTATGTGGGAATTATTATCATTAGAATATCTAAATTTATATCCAGAGTCATGTAAATTGGCCATAAATGTTAGTCCAGCATACCTCAGATGATTTTAATTCAAGTGAAATGAAATACGCAACTCATGAAATCATGAAGTCTGAATTACGCAACAAATATTGATGTCTTATTTTAAGAGGATATCGAAGGATGAATTTGCCTAAAATATATCAAACTGAAGTAATTGTTTAAAAAATATTCCAATGAAACTGTTAGTGGAGGGTTTTATTTCACGACTGTCAGTATAACTTTGAATGCGTCTCAATATTCTGTGAATCGAATTAGACTTCTGTCTAAAATGTGCAATGGATATACAATGAAAATATTTTCCAAATTAAAAGTTACAAACAGTTTTAAAAATATGTTCAAAATGGAAGCTACTTGTGGTCTCGGTTGCCGTGGGGTATCATCCTCTCCTGCTAAATCAGAAGTCCTGGGTTCGATTCCCGCCCAGGTGGATTTTCCTACAGCTAGGGATCAGGTGCTTGCAATAGTCCTCAAGTAGTCTCCTCAATAGTCTCATATGAAGGGGTTAGGTGGAAGAAGGGACTACAAGGTCTCAATCTCGCCCTAATAAAGTTGCTAAATAAATAAGCAAGGTTTTACAAACAAATTACCATAGTGAAACAAAGCTGGTAAAATTTAATTCGGACTACACATTAAAGAGGTCCACACTTTCTAAAGGTAACGGAGACTTATTTAGGAACATTTGGTTTATAAAATGCTATTTTCCTTCAGATTTTGCAAGAAAATAGTAAGAAAAAACTTTTCCTCAATAATTCAAAGAGCTGTATTCTGATTAAATTTGCTTTTAATAGAGTAGAGTAGGAATATTTGTTTATTTTTAAATCTCAAAAGTGAAATTTACTCTTGGAAGAAATAAACTGCACCGCAGAGTAGATGCGAGAGTTGCATGAGATGTCACAAAAAAGAGAATAATAATAAATATAAGGCGTGGAAAAAAGAAATTAACAATATAATATTTCTGAAAATTATCTATCCATATATTTTCGAAAAATATTTTCTTTATTAAACTTAGATGATAAGGTGAAACTCGGACATATTTATCTTGTTGAAAGAATATGCCGGCAAAATGGATTGAATTTATTTGCATTTGACCGACAGTTTTAAAGAAACGGTAAAGGTGACGATTGACTTTTTTTTAAGGGTCACTTTTTAACCAAATTTTGCGTTGTAGTTAATTGAATCCGGATGCAATTATTCCCTCTTTGTGCTTTGATATCGGTCGAATCTTATTCGGTTTACACTTCAATTCACATGCAATCGTCCCCTCATCCCAGTACTCCATTCTAGTTTCAGGATCCTGTGTGCGCTAACAAACACACTTCCCGTGGACCGACATTCCTCCCCTCCATCTGCCACTTCCGTCTCCCTCGCTCCTCTATCCCTTTTTCTCCTTTGTTTGCTCTTCTCACCCTCCCTCGCCACCCCCGCCCACACCCCACTTCCACCCTTCCGCATCCCTTATCCTCAATCCCGCCCTCGCGCACTTCTCGCCTTATATCCCTCAAGCGCCCCCCCGCCGACCCCTACATTTTCTCTTCCGAGACCCCTCTCCCACCACGCCCCCTTCTGTCCCCCGTCGGCAGAAGGAGCACCCGGGGAATGTTGGGTGGGGGAAGGGAGGGTTAGAAGGGAAGGGGGATGGGAGAGGTGGAAAGGGCTCGTGGAGGCACGGAGGGCGGGCGTAAGTCAGGTTGTCGATAGTTCTTTGTTTTCTGGAACTCTGCCTTTGAGAGAGATCAGCCGTCGATTCTCCCAAAGTTTTTTTTCCCACCCTTTCCACTTTTCCCTTTTTTCTCTCTCTCTATCTTTCTCTTCCTAAACTGCCTTCCCACTCCCCAAACACCCTCCTTCCGCTGTCTCCCTTAAACCCCAATTCTCACCCCCCCTCCACAAGCCTCCCTTTTTGAAGCTCAATGCGAGACTATACGAGTGTGTGTGTGTGTATATATATATATATATATATATATATATATATAGATTTATAAATCACACACATATTACACACACTCATATATACACAGGCATATGTATATATATAATATATTTGTGTTTGTGTGCACGTTTGTGTGTGTATATACACACACACACTCTCATACATACATACAAACATATAAATCGAAGATTTTACCCTAAAATGGTAGTACACAATTTTGAAAATTGACAAACTTTTGCTTCAAGAAGATCGGGGGAGTCATTTCTTATATTCTGAGCTAAATGCAAGATATTTCGTGTTTACGTGTGTATCTACGGGTAAATAAACCGATTCATAGAAAAAAATATTCTAAAAAGAACCGCAGATTAAAAAATAATATTTAATATAATTGTCATCAGTGTGGGAATAAGAAAAGTGAGATGATTTCGACATTTTCGTAATGTGGCGTATCAGTCGGGAGAAAAATATTATGGGTTTGTGTCTAAAGTATATAATTTGTTTTCCTATGATGCCTTTGAGCCTAGAGTGTCTTAATGAGGGCGAAAGAATTGAAAAGTCGTTGAAATCGATGATAACAATAACTACTTAGCGTTTCGATGCGTAAGGTTTCAGCGTCATACAATGCTATTTGGAGGCATTAGGGAACCAAATTGTAATATTCCTTCTATAAAAGTCAAAACTTCGTGTGGTAGGTACAAGAGCCCTCAAAATCGAATGGGCAATCTGAAACATGTCACCTATTCATTAACTCACGGTATACCTACGCAGTACAGGATTATGTAATAAAATATTTTTCCCTTCCCATTGATAAATTTTGGCTGTACAAATGGAAACGCATGCCTATTTTAGATGAAAACAGAACACTCGATTAGTTACAAATTGAAATAGGCATGTGAAGCAAAATACAGCTATCCGAAAAATTTGCCTTTAAGTAACAAGAATTACCAGTTGCTTTTCCATATGCATGTTGAGGGTAAAAAAAGGAAAGCTTTACACTTCCACATACTTTTAGTACCATGGAAAGTGTGTGGAAGTGTAATGTTTTCCTTTTTTTACCCTCATCATGAAGGAATTCCACAAAGTTAAGCCTGAAACTCTTAGCATCATATGCATGTTAGTTGGAATTACCAATGAGGGCAAATTGGATATGTACTTTAAGTTTGTAAATACATGCTTCATTATTTATTATTGAAATAATAATTCTTCTTGAAATTTGTGTAGCCCGTATTTCCTCATTTTATATTGTTACGATTTTATCTTAGAGTTAGGGATATGTCAGACCTAAGAAACACTGGCTTTAAACGTAGCTTTTCACGCAATTGTGTGTTTATCCTCGGATGAAGTACCAGCAAATGTCTTCTAAATGCCCAGAATGTGCGAAATGGCTCGTAAATGGCTTTATAATGTATTTTTCCTGAGATCAGCGTTATCAGCAATTGTATTCGGGAGGCATTCCGAAATAGTCCCGTAAGTATTTTTCTGTGATAAATTTTGGACAGACTTGAGAGCGACATCGTAAATTCAGGCCTTTCTGAAAACGACGTCCTCTGAGCCATCTCTGAAGCAGTTTATTTCTTGAGATTTTTCTCCAGTTCGAAGAGTTAAATGTGAATATAACGTATGGAATTTTAAGCTATATTTATGAAATTCCACATTAAGGCATGAACAAGCCAATGTGTGTTACATCCATTGTAGTTCCCTTTCGCAAGAGACTTTCAATTTTCTCCTAAATTAACTAATAAATTTGACGTGTAGAACTTATAATGAGTACGACTGAGCCATTTCTTTCCAATCTGCATTTATAAAACTCTATTCGCCTCGCGGCATTTTAATCCTCCATAAACCAGGTTGTTATTTTTTTAACTCGCTGTAAGCGTCTATTTTATTGTATTTACGTGAAAAATAACCTTATAAAATGGCATAATAATAATAATTGCAATGATTAAATTAGCTATCTATAGTTTTATTCATCTTGTGGCGTTATTTATACCAATACCATTAATGTACTCTCCCAATATTGGCAGTGGAATGAAGAGATTATGAACAAAATTACGAAAGAGTGCCATTATTTCAGTTTACCTTCATTATATCCTTAAGACAATTGATTTGAAAGGATTATTGACCCATAGATCATGCTTTCGTTCATATTTAACGTAGTGGCACCAATTGAATTAATGTAATGAATGTATAATTACATGCATGGTATTCTAGTTACTTTCCGAATAAGCCAAACCCAAATAAAAAACCCTCATCCTAAGCCTATTTCTCGAAGCTTGGTTCTCTTTTCTATATTCCTCTATTCAGCTTTGAGCCCTATATGGCTTTACTTTTTCTGAAATTTCTTACACTCCTTGCTTTTATAGTCTCTTCGAGCAACATTCACCCCTGACTTTCTCGGTTTGCCCCTTTCTCATCTGTTTACCTTTCTCTCATTTATATGTTTGAGATGAAGCTTATTACGTGATATGATCTTCATTCAAATAGCTTGAAGATGGAAACATTGATCAATAGTGTTATATCATTTCGCTGAGATGTCAGGTAAGGGTATATTATTCACTTATTCTTTTGACCGAAATAAAAAAAAATCACTGTTGGCGATGCTTCCTCATCCTTCATCTGCGAATTCCCAGAAATGCGCTGTGCTGATAATCAGGAAACTAGGAGTTTATTATGGCGTCATATCTCTTGATAGAAACACGGAGTTTTTCGGCAGTCGAATACTCCACCCTCCGGATACCAAGGTGGTAAATATTATTTCCCAATAAGTTAGAATCATGGTTATTTCATTCGTATCATGATTTGATTACTCTAATTATGTGAAACGGTACAAGATAACACCTTTTTATTTGAATCAAATGAGAGCCGAGAAAAAAAAACCGCCTCTAAATTTATTTTTCAAATAAATTGGTGGACCATTTATTCTGCTTCTAACCCAACAAATCGTCTGATTAGTCCACACAACCACAGGAAATTCGAAGTCAATACAAAAAGTTGTGGGGAATGTTTTGGTTTGGAAATCAAAAGTTTTCCGACCATAACCACTGGCAGGTTTCCTAAACAAACTTCTCGATTTTGTTCTGAAGAAATATGCAAGTGAGGTATTTAATAATTTTTAGGTAGATTATTTTGAAGGATGAATAAAACTTCAACTTTCGAAAGATATCTTATATCTCAAAATATTAACAGCCCATCCTGTTGACTTAAGAATTTTCCATTCGACATTATGATAGTTGAGCGTGATATAAGCACACTACACTGATGTGGTGAGTTTGACAGAATGAATTGAGAGACTTGAATCATCAAATTTATTTGTGAGAGAGATAAATGATTTGATAGGGACGGGTATACTGAGAAAGTCATCAGTGAATGTGGTGGCAAATGGTCTCACTTCATATGAAATAATTGAAGTCTATACAACAAGCAGCGTACATCAAAGTATTTATGTAAACGAGACAGGGGAAAAAGCTCAGAGGTAGGGAAATATAGAAAAAAATAGTATACATTAGTAATATTTACTGACTAAAGCTAAGATTGGCTGTTTCTTAGCTATATCACGCAAGGAAAAGGTGTCAAGAATGAACAAATTTGTCAGATAGAATTGCATATATACTCCTATAATGCTCTAATTATTGCAGCAAAATAAGATGTGTAAATAGCTGCATATATTTTATTAATAAATATGTATATATAAAAATTGGACTGCACAATAGAACACAAAGTGAAATAGACGACACGTAAAAGGACACTCACATTGTAGATTGTTTAAGCTTTCGGCCTACTCTGAGGCATTCTTCAGGTCAGACTCAGTTCAGTAAATATATAAAATAATAAAGATAATATGAATTATATATATATATATAATATATATAATATGAATATTATATATATATGCATAATTATATATATATATATATATATATATATATATATATATATATATATATATATATATATATATATATATATATATATATATATATATATATATATAATTATGTATTTTCACTCTCACAGGAGAATAGCTTAAGGAGAAAGTGGTCACGTTATTGCAGGTTTTAAGATAATGCAAGGAAAACGAACTTGAACCGCCACTCAAGACAATCTGGAAAGAATGTATTGCGTGGTAGTTACTTCTGTGTGTTTTGGTGGCGTGTTAATTATTGCTTGCTCGCCCTCAACGCATCTGTTGTGGCGATTAATGGCGTTCATCGCCATTAATCTCCCTTCCCTTTAGTATTCCAAAGTCGTCGAGGCTACAGGAATACGTGCATCCCTCTACTGATATGGCCAGCCGGCGAATTTCGAAGATGAAATAATCTCCTCCTCCTCCGCCGCCTTCGAAATCACTTTTGAATATTTCTTCCCCCCCATCCGATTTGTTCGAGCAATAATGAAATTTTTCTCCAGCACCATGCCTTCAATTTCAAATCCCTCTTGATCTCTGGCTACATCAAGTTAAATATCACTTTTTTATTGCTCCTGTCGTCCGAAAAAATAACTTTCGTCTCCCTCGCCCGTCTCTCGCCAATGGGAGGGGGGAAGAAAATGGGAGGGTGTAAAGAGGGAGCAGGAGAAGGGCGTTCTTTGCTTCCTCCTCTTCGTCCCCAAATCCGAATCCGACCACTCCCAAACCATTTTCCAGACCCCTCTCCCCTTCCCAACGTCTACATCTTTTTCAACCCGCCCCTCCACGCCGCCCTCTTTCCCCAACCCTCCTATGTCCCCTGACTCCCACTCCCAATTGCTCCCCTTTTAACCGTGCCCCAACTCCTCCCCATCTCTCACTCACAATTACCTTCCTCTCTCCCCTTCTCATCCCACTTTCACCTACTCCTCATTCCTCTCCCACTCCCTACCTCCCTGTCCCTCATCCTACCTCCCTCTGGCCTCCATTGCCATCGAAACATATATATCCTCCCCTCTATTCCCACCAAAACACTCTACCCTCCTAGTCTGTATCTATCATTCGCTACTCCTATATCATTCGTTTCTCCCCCAATACTTTCCTTTTAACACTTCCCACTCTTAACCCCTGCCTCTTATTCACTCATCCCTCTTCTTGTCGTTGGTTTCATACACTTGGTATTACCTTGAAAGTAACTTAAATCAAGATAAATTTGAGTATGTTTGACATAACTATTATATCAAGACTGCTACCTAGTTTTATGTTTATGAATATGTTTAAACTCCCCGAGAACGATTTACTTTATGAAGCCTGCCAAAATTTTCTTCCACTTCTTGGGCTGGTTAATATTTAAACTGATTTGGTTTTACTTTATGATGGTAGCTGACAATTACCTTCATCGATTCTTTATATTATATACATCTACTCGAAAGAAATACATGATCCCAGAGTAAATAATAATTTATCTATTCCCTACATATTCTTTCTGTCGTCTATCACGAGCTCTCACTCCTTACACTCCCTATCCACCCTCTCCCCCCGTTTTCGCCGTCTACTGCTCTCCCCTCTATCCATCCCGTTTCTCCTACCCCATCCCCTTTTTCCTCTCGCCTCCTTGTTCTTTCTTTCCCCGACCCCCCCTCAATCCCTTTTCTTCCTTCCCTGTCGCCTCGATCCCTCTCCTCTCTCTTTTAGTCGTCTATCGCTCGGCATCGGAATTCACCCCCACCCACGCCCGCCTCACACCCGGCCCCTCCCATGCTCCTTATCTCGGCGTCCCCATCTTTATTCCCCATTCATCTCCTCCTTCTTCTCTTTCTCTTCCTTCCCTTCCTCACTTCGTCGAGCCAGTTTTCTCTCCAACACTTCGGCCGGCTTCTTCCCATGCCCATCACCCCTCACTTCTCCCCCTATTCCCGTCCTTTAGAGGTTTCGAGGGGGCGGGGCTCCGAGGCAGGTCGGCGCTGTTTTCCAATGGTGCGAGTTTTTTCCCACTCCCTCTTCTCTCTTTTCTTCTGCTCGTCTTCGTTTTTTTATGCAAGTTATATCCTCCTTCATAAAACTTTATTCTTCTACGCCATTCTTCGCAGTGCGATCTACCATCTACGTGAAAAGAGTCGCGTAGAATTGATGATAAATTTATTAAACATACGTTTTACTTTTTTTCGTCACCAGTTTTGGAAAACGGTAGTACGAGAATAAAGGTTAAGGTGATCGGAAGCCGTAGAAATGCCACGTCTTTAGGAGGATTTATAAAAAAAGTCGGAATCGGGAAATAAGTAGGAAAGCAGATAAAGGATGTTTACGAAGGAAAACTCTTGAGTATGACGGCAGATGATGTCATATCTTGTATTTTTTAAATGCAACGCAAATGAAATAAATTAATGGAAATTAACTTGAGGGGAGGTAAAATTATAAGAAGATTATCTCCATAAATACGTGGACTGAAAAGCAATGCGTCTCCCTATGAAGTAGTAAGCGACTGTTTCTTAAAACTAACTTTGACAATTTTTTTTAATGTAGCAGAAGCCAGATTTAGGTTTAGAAATGCTTTTCCACTGCATAATTCAGCACATTTTAAAGTCTGCCTCTCAAAAAATTTTCATTCTTTCTGGTCTTTGATCTTACCACACATGCGTGTATTCACTAAAAGTCGTTTTGTGAGGTGAATCGGGGTTCAGTATGTGGAAAAAACATATTGAGTCATTTTTGGTGTTATGTGGTGAATTTGAATATAATAATGAACAAATAGTAGCAATTTTGCACCAGATATTCATTTAAATCCGAATTGGTTTCGCTAGACTACGTGTTCTTGCATGGTAAAATAACTATCATCTCAAAGGAAAAGGAACACAATGCTAAGACCTAATAATAATATTATATTATTTATTTATTTGAATCATAGAGAAGAGAATGTTCATTTAAGCAATTCCACAATGAATTAAACTTACGCATCTTAAATGAAGACTTAATACTGAGTTAAAAATAGTAAGTGTGAAATTTTCACGCTAAAATGTAATTTTTTTCTCAGAATTGGAGGATCAAAATTCAAATTTTCCCCGAAAAATAGAGTTTTGAAGAAAAAAACGCCAAGTATGAATTAAAATTTGGAATGTTTATTTTGTTTATAAAATAAGGTGGATATTTGTACATATTTCATGCAGAAGAAGGAATTCCATGGAGTCATGAATGATTATAATCCAAATCTGAAGGCATATTGTTGGTACCTTTCATGCTATCACAGCTTATTTTAACTAGTCGGACTGCTCTATAGTATGTTGAACCACCTCAATGCCGTGAGTGAATTATTCCCCAGTCGTAACTCCTAGCTCCTGTAAGTTTGTCGCCCACGTTCATTATTTAGAGCTCTGTGCGTTTTTCGCTTACGTCTGTGTTGGCGCTTTTCCACTTCCTTCTTTCTTCCATCCCCTTGAACATCTTTTCTGTCACACATGGCTTATTAATTTTAGTCGAGTTTACCTTGACTGTTATTCCCACTTCGGCGCACGATATCGCCCATATTTTCCTCCATGCCTACTATCCCCCTCCAACTTTTCTATCACCATTGACGGGAATGTTCCATCGCATGCTCTTTGACATCGATTGCTGTCTCTCCATTTATGTTTACTCTTTGCAAAGATCACATTTTCCTCCCTTCTATCTCGCATTAATAATTTTCAAAGGACGGATTTTCAACTAAGTTGTGACACTAGTCTCGAAAATACCTCCCAAGCGACGTGATTTTCCGCATTCATGTCTGAGGATAAAATTGTAATGGGTATGGTATTTCTCCCTGCATCCCGGCATTAGCATAGTTCGCCTACGACTTATTTTTTTCCTCGTGTCTGGTGTCCCGTCTCTCACCAAACGTTATTTCTTTAATATACCTGTCGTTTCTTCCTAGCGCGGCCTATATATCGCAACAAAAAGCGTAGATACAATCTTACCTAACTCACTTGTCTGTTTTCACTCGTGTAAGCTTCCTTTCCTTACATCACCCTTGCGCACATTTGAATTGGCAACCGCTCCTATAATTTTTTTGTCGAGTATGCCATTATAATCCGTTCCCTCTCCGACCACGAGTGGCTCTCGTGTCATCGCCTTCAGCAACTGTCGGTGTAACGATGTACTTGGTGTCATGTTAGTAGTAACAAGGTGACGGTCCCATAGTTGCTATAGAACTATCCTTCGTGGAAGGCCCTCGAAAAACTCACGTACAAATAAAGCTAGTTTTCGATTCAAGGAATATGTATTCTGTTCATTGTTCACACATTTTTTATATTCCTGTATTTAATCCTTGTTTTTTTAAGTAATATTTTATTTGGTCAAGATGAAATGAGGTATGAGAAAGAGCGCTTTAGAGGAAAGAGCGTTGCATCAGTGAGATAGGGAAATAAAAAGAGTAGAAATTTGTACCAAGTAGTATGAGAAGAGGCAGAATATATATCTCTGTAGTGTGATGAAGACGTTTTTCGTGTAAAACATACGTTTAGAACTGTTCCCAAAAAATATTGAAGTTGTGCATTAGTTCCCTGGAGTAATTCATAATCTGCTTCTGACTAGAAAAAACTATTGGTAATATCACTTATATTTCCATACGTTAGGTGAAATAATTATTTTAAATGTTTTATGTGGAGAAGTTCCAGGCCTTCAAGATAACATCAGTGTTTTGAAATCATAATAATAATAAAAAAATTGCAATCTCATCCCTAAAATATGCTCAATACGAGAATCATTAACTACAAAGACTGACTGAAAAAGGTTGACTTTTTTCATATTAAAAATAGATATTTTTACAGGGGGGTTCAAAACAAATTGTAAAACTATCCGTTCACACAAAAATCTGTATAAACATGAATAATATTTCTAGTTAAAATTCATGACTCCAAACCGATTATTTAAGTAATATTGATGATAAATTAACCTAAATTGATTCAATTTTGTTCTAATGAGGATGAAAAAACCTCAAGCGATGGAAATAAAACCGTTAAACTAAATGGTTAAAGTGAGAACATGAAACTACCAGGGTCCCTCTTAGATATATTTATGCATATTTGTAAATTGGCGAAAATACATATTCAAAGGTATTGGTTTGAATGGTACGGTTGAAACATTTTAGGTTTCTTAAAGTGATATGCTGTATCCGGCCAGAGAAGATTTACGCAAATTAAAGGGAAACTTATTGGGATATATATACAGCGGATAAAATAATACTTTGTAATTCCACAGATTTATTTTACAAACACACGACCCGGGTTTCGACGTACAACGGCTGAAGATGACGTTGTACGTCGAAACCCGGGTCGTATGTTTGTAAAATAAATCTGTGGAATTACAAAGTATTATTTTATCCGCTTAAGAATGAACCGATTCCATAAAACAACGCCTGAAACCATCGATTATGGGATATATATACTTTGTGAAAGACCTAACTAGTAAAACCGGAAGAATTATTATTACTAACATTAGTCTGCTATGAAAATAAATTTCCTATGGAAATAAAGAAACTCCTGAGAACCTTTCTGAGCCTTACCTAACACGGCACTAAATATCATAATACTATACATAAAGTTTATATTTATTGGATTCACCCACTTCTATTGTCATCTCCTCTAAAATCGAGAACATTTCTCAACAATTTCCTTTGTCGTAGTCTTCATCGTTCCAACGCTTGACTCTCCAATTCTCCGGTACCACCGTATCCTGTGATTTTCAAATTCTTCTGAAAATCTGCCTTCACTGCCATGCTATCGATTCTCCATTTGCTTTATTTTCCGTTCATTTTATTGTTCTCATAGCTCTTAACTTCTATACTTTAAACGTCACAGTTCTACCCTTATCATTTTTATTCAAAAAACGTTTCAGAGTAATAAAAAACTGTTCCGCGAGAAAGTTTTACCGTAAATATTCCTTTGAATCTTTACTTATCTTCTATGTCATCTACTATATTTGTAAATGCTTGTTTACGCCCTTGAATTCATCCCTTAATGTCTTCACCACAGTGCCCAATGTCGTCTAATTACTACCTCAATTATTGAATTGTTCCACTTAAAGTTTTCATTTCAGTCTTCCAAAATCTTGAAAAACCTCATTGCTTATTTTTTTGAATTATTGAGCCTAATTTAATATCTATTAAACTGAACGAACACTGACTGTAGTATAATATTCTGACCCCGAAGTTTATTCCAAACTCTTAGGAGTTATACTTTAACATTTTCGAAAATAATTTCTAAAAGCTTAGATTTTGGTTTCTCCTAAATGATTAAATATTTTAGTTTCCTCGAATCCAGGCAACACTGTATTTTCTAACTGATATTCAAGCTGCTATGAAAGGCAAAATTATTGGTGTTCCAAGCTTCCAAATAAAAAGATAAGATCTCCTAATGGCTGAAAACCAAACCCCCATCGTGTTAAGCTCATTTCCATTTTGTGCTCGCATGAGCTGGAGATTTCATTCGTACTCTTTCAAATACTGCTCCTACCCCCTTCCTAACTTTGTGAGAAATAGCATTTCAGATCTCATAGTTGACGTGAATTTTTCATGCAATGATTAGTTTTCTCGGCCGCATTCATTGATTAAGCGAACTTGTGAATATAACGATCACACTTTGCATTATGAAAGACCGTAAGCACACCACCAAACGTTGGAGATATGCAGAAAATTAATTGATAATACGAATTATTATTGATGAACTTATCTCCAAAAAATTCTTGATACAAAAGTTCACTAATATAAATATTATAACCGAAGCTGCAATACATATGTGGCATTCCTTCAAAAATTTTTCAAGAGAAAATAAACTGAAAAAATATTTATGGCAAAACACATTCCAGTATTATTATGAATTTATACAACTATCCAAAACTGTAACTAAAAAAACTTAAATTCCAATTACTCTTATGACGATATAATGGGAGAAAAATGTAAGGATATGTCGTACAAATATTGATCGTCCTTAAATAAAGCTACAATGACTAATATACTGCAGTTAAGTCGTGTGATGGTTTAAATAATTGAATGTGGAACGAAGTTATTTGCTTATTTTTACTAGATACTAGATGCTAGAGTAGACAATCGGTTGCTCTGTACCCTCTAGTAGATTTTCGTACATTCGGCCTGTTCGCGCTTTGCACATTCTAGAAGATGTCTAAGTTATCCAGTTTTCCATCGCTCGCTGGAAACACGATAGTTTGATATGTTCTCGATACATATGGGAAATAAGGAAATTGGAATACATATGGATATATAAACCAGCGTCACCTCCATATACTTTCACGCGTTCCTCTCCCTCCCGATGCTCTTTTCTCGGGAGCAGACCCCACCCTCTTCCGATATAACACCCATCCCTCCTCAACCCTCCCGTCCTCTTCCCTTCGTTCCACCACTCACAGCCCTCACTGCCTCGCCCCATTTCATCCTCCTTGAGGTCCCCAACAAGTTCAAACGAACCTCCCTCACTCCGGGGGAGCATTTTCAATATTTTCTCCCACGCGTCCATCAATTTCTCATATTCCCTCGATTTTCTTCCACCAATCGCCTTCCTCACTTCCTTCTCTCCCACGCCATTTCGTCGCTCCTCCACGTCGTCCCCTATGCCAATCTGTTCCCGTCCCGTAATTCACCCGGGCGCTGCCCACGGCCGTGACCTCCCATGGACACGGGCCAACTAGCCCCGCGACCAGTGATGCAATTTTCTTTAAGGGACGTAGAAATCTCACTTACGACGAGCAATTCATGAAAATCATAGCGATGTTGTTTCTTTTGCTATGACGTAACTGGGTTAATTTTGTACTGCTTTCATGATGCATAATTACTTATATTGACAGTGCGATATCAGCTTATGTATGTCGCTACAGATTTATATTAAGAGATCAACATTACAGCTACTCGTTTACTTAATCAAGCGAAAAAGCTACAATACATCTCGAAGAATAAAGCTATGAAAGGAATATTTTGTTCTAGGAATGCAGCTCTTCCAAAAGTAACTGGCCACTGAGACCAACTTTCACCCAACTTCACCAAGACTGAGTTCTGTCCTTTAATTCCTTGAGAAAGATGGCGTGGACCACCGAAAATTCGAAACCTATAGTGTTCCTTTCCCTTTTTGTGTGTTTTGTTTTTGTGCATTTGTCCTTGTTCACTAATGTTAACTTCAAATACATCATTATTCACGTCCTTGAGACTTACACATAAGTGCTATACATATATACATATATATATATATATATATATACACACACACCCACACACACATGAAACTAGCCTACATAAAAATATTTTCCTATAGCAAGACATCAAAGTTTTGTTGGCTTAAAATGTTACTTTTGATGTCATTATCATCAGTATTTAAAACGAAGATAACACATGCCAACAGTGTTTTTGGTATCGGAGCTTTTAATGTTGATTTAAAGAACAATTGGGGTGCTGAGTCCAATTATGACACTAGTTTTCTCCTATTAGCTAGAGTATTCAAGATATAGATATGTTGTTACTCACGTAAAAAATCTTCTACATGATGATATGGGAATATTATATTAATAATTATCTCATTGGCCTACAATATAGAAATATACATAAAACTTATTGACAGTTTATTGAAAATAAAAGGAACACCGCAGAGTGGTTATAAATTAGTATACTTAAAGATTTATTTAACTTTGAAAATTCTTTTCCGGAATATATCAAATATTAAAACGACTAATCGTAAGATGTGCCATATCTAAAAAAGTAGAGCTGTTAAATAAAAACGGATTTCATATTTGGATTCAGCTCTACAAATTTAGTTAAAATCATCACAAAGATTCCCGGCACCAAAAAAAAATTTTGTAGGCCTGTGTAATAAAAATTCACCGAAAGGGGAGAGCGTTCGGTTTCTAAATACACCCCAGCTTACCCCAACCTGTGTGATTTCTCAGGAGTCAGACCTTCCTGTAGAACTATAGGCAGCACAGGGAAAGGAACTCCCACAACCTCACGTGTGGATCTCACACGTTTTATAGGGCAGAGTGCACGGTGAATTCTATACTCATATATCAAGCCAAACTACGGGTAGATTGTTGTGGCCATCGGTCGGGAGGAACTGGATGATACAGTGATAGATGTAGTGGCTTCCCACCTCGAGGGTCTGGGCTCAAAACCCGTATGTGGTAGGTTTATTTTTTTAGTGGCATCCCGAGTTTTATTTATGTTGCAATTTAGAAATGACTCCAAGTGGAGTACCCTGTCTTTTCCCTGAATTCTACCACTACTGTACTACACGGTTGTACCCTAAGGCGCAAATGATCTTGGTTTTCGGTTGCCCTCGCCCCAAATAACTGTTACTGCTACTAATAGTTGGATAATATACGCCATAGAAGTGGCAAAATCAAATTTGGGAAGACTATTTTATGGTCACCATTCCCCACAAATAATGATAAATGGTGGCTAAATCCTCGGAGTATTTAATTTCCAAAGTATTACGCTAAGCGCAAAACTATTCGCCGTTCATGGGATAATTCTTCTTGGTGGACTTGAGTTTCGTCCAGGCAAACAATACTCACGAAGGGCCCTCACCCTCGGCTTCCAAGGGCAAGGGCCCCGAGGGATCCACAAAGTAACGCCGCCTCCCTCACCTCCGCCCATTTCGAGGTCCTCCCCAAACCACCATTTTGAAATCTCTTTATTGGATTTTTTTATTAGTTTTGGACAGAGTGGAGTAGAAAGATGAGACGTCTCACCCCGAATCCCCTCGCTCACCCTCTTGGGGGTTTAGAGGGGGACGAACTAGCGGCAGCAGCTGCCCAGGATGGGGGGAGGGGTTACAGCACCGCCCTCACCCCCTCCTACGCGCCTACATTCCCGGATAGAGGAAGGGAAAGCAAGAGGCGCGTCGAGGCAAAGGGGACGCGCTCACCTGGGGTGGTGGGTTCGGGTGCATTCATCGACGATATTGGGGAAGAGGGTGGCGATCAAAACTGTCGGTAATCCTTGGGGATATGGAGGTGTGGTTAACCTTGCGGGGTCAATACTATCATAGTGCTATCATTATTCGTAATTTTTTGACGAAAAATGCAACAAATACCATCCAACAGCCACCGAATTCACCTGATTTGGCTCCCTGTGACTTCTTTCTGTTCAATCGAGTTAAAAAACCATTACGGGGAACGCGTTTTAGCAGCCGAGAGGAAGTAATGGAAAAATCGCAGGAAGCACTGATGGACATACCGAATATAAAAAATGTTTCGAGGATTGGATCAAGCGCTGGCATAAGTGTGTTGCAGTCGATGGGGATTACTTTGAAGGGGACAATATAGATTTAGATGAATAAACTTGTATTTTTAATTTTCTGAATTAATTCCGGGAACTTTTTGTTCAACGTAGTATGTCGTAATGTATCGCCAACCAGCAATACGTGAGGGAAAGCGACCTATGAGGTTGAAAGTCGTCTGGATTGACCGAAAAAAACTATTTACTTCCTCCTTACTATCCACCTTCAATGAGATTATTTCTGTGAATCATCAATTTCTGCATGATATCCACTTGCCGGGAGAGGAAAATAATAGACATTTTAAACGGTGCATATGAAGGTAGAACGTATGCAGAGTTGTTGTAATATGTAAATTAGTGTTCAATCATTTACTATATGATGTTTCGTAGTTAGAGATTACGGTTACACTAGTGTGTTGTGACAGAGTTTTTAAAAAACTAGCCTAAACCAGCAAACCCCTGCTTATAATAGTCCACTGATGTATTTCACTTAAGCCGGTAATTTAGTCATGTCATGTCGAACGAACTGACGTTACTTATAATTATGATTCATAGAAAAACGTGTCTTATTGGTGTTTCAAGAGAGAAAGTTACTTAGCTTAGCTTAAACAGCTCATCTCACATGCCAAAATTCCACACAAAAGCTGATTACAGCCAGAATTGTGAAATCATTCGTGTTGTCACCAATTTCCCGGCAAATTTTGGGTGTTAGTATGAATAAAACTATCATCTACGATCGCTATTAACGTAATTTAAGTAACGTTTTCAGCACATTAAAATTATCGCCTTTGGCAGAGCTAACGCAAAATAACTAACGACTTTAACTCAATGATGTTAACTTAATTAGTGATGCGTTATTCCGAGGATTCCTGAATAGGAGTTACTTTGACGTTCCTCAGTTTACGCACACAGCTTACAATGTAAAAACACCTCAGATCACAATAAAATCTATTTGAATTGAATAGTGATTTCAATCCACCGTATCACTAAACGTAATAGGCTAGATCCACTAAATCAAAACCGATTGTAATTTAATCGGATTATTATTTCGCGGAGACAATTTCTGGAGTCTTTCAGTTCTATTGAATTTTTTCTTAGTGTGAAATCCTGCATAAATTAGAGTGACCAGTTAATTTTTTAACCTGATATCCAAAATCACAAAATCTTGAGACATTAATGAAAGTGATCATTTACTGAAAGTTCTCTGAAATAATAAGAAATATTTTCGAGAAAATTAAACACAGTTTTCAAAGGAAGAATTTAGAAAGTGACAAAAGGAATTCCTAAGCGTGTGAATATTGGGTAAAGACAATTTCAAATGGAATTCCTGAAGTTAATACACAATTTCAACATTGGACAATAAAATAAACAATAATACAAAGGAAAGTATCTGAAAGTTATTAATGAATATTTTTGGAGCAAAAATAAATAGGTATGTTGCATTTCTTTATTATTGAATTCGATCGGAAATGGTCGATAACGTAGAGAGGTCAAGAGGAACTGGGAAAAGAGCCATTTTTCCAATGTTTAAAAGAATTATTTATTTCTATTGTTATTTTGTAAAAATCAGCAGCAGCATCTCAATATTATTGTGTTTTCTTGCTTATTAGTCGAAGTAAATAAGAACGTTAGTTCACACACACAGGAAGATATACGCTCACACATATGGATGAACATAATAACATACGATTCGTAAATGTACACCACTCATATACGTGTGAGCGCTTTGTTTGTGTGCGTCCACACAAACTTATGCATGTGTGTGTGTATATATATATATATATATATATATATATATATATATATATATATATATATATATATATATATATATATATATATATATATATATATATATATATATATATATATATACATACGAGGCGTATTCTTAAAGTAAGTACCGTTTGCTTATATTTAAATATTGGCGCTTCAGAACACAGTTTGGCTCCTGCAGCGCCATCTACTGATTCATTGAGAAGCTATAGCAGCATTTGTTTTGTTTCAGAAGTCGTTTGCTTGTCCGTGCATGCAAACAACAATGTCCGCGACAATCGTTGATCCCGCCAGCTGTGAAGTGCGTTCTGTCATACGATTCTTGTATGCAAAAGGATTGTTGGCTGCTGAAATTTATCGGGAATTATGCCTAGTTTATAAACCTACAGTTATGAGTGAAGGAAAGGTTAGACAATGGTGCTGTGATTTTAAAAATGGACGAGCAAATGTCCATGACGAAGAGCGAAGTGGTAGGCCCAGTATTCTGACTGATGAAATTGTTTCGCAAGTGGAACAAAAACTGCGATGTGATCGTCGATTGACAATTAATGGCCTGGCTGAACAATTTCCTCAACTTGGACGCACTACTGTCTACAATATTGTCACGGAAAACCTCGGATACCACACATTGCGTGCAAGGTGGGTACCGAAAATGCCAACCGACCACCACAAAGAGCAAAGAATGTCCAGTGGACGAGAGTTTTTGGGTCGTTGGGAACTCTTTAAACCACCCACCGTACAGTCCTGACCTTACACCCAGCGACTACTTCCTCTTCTTGCACTTGAAACAGTGGTTTGGTGGACAACGTTTCGAAACCGAAGAGGAACTCAAGAATGGCGTGGTCGGTTGGTTCAACCCTCAGGCGGCGAGTTTCTATGCAGAGGGGTTAAAGAAGCTGGTGCAGCGGTGCGAAAAATTCTTAGAAGTGAACGGCGATTATGTAGATAAGTGAAGTAGGTTTGTAGCTAACTAAAAGTGCCAATAAAATGTGTTTCATATGAGTATATTTTTTCCTGTGACCAAACGGGCCTTACTTTATGAACACGCCTCGTACATACATACATACATGTACGTATATATGAGTCTCTTCCCTCCCTTGAGAATGATGGTTTTGCCATCGAAAATTCGGAAAACGTGCGGGTTTCATTTGCGTATGTTTCTCTGTTCTTTTAGTGCTAGTGCTATCGTGGCCCATATTATATGTATACACATACATACATACACATATATATATATATTTTTTATATTTGTGTGTGTAGTTGTGTGCTTAAAATTACACAAATAAGCATTTATCTGCTTATTAGTAGTTTAAAAGGTAAATATGAGATTGGTATCAGGCACTAGGGGAGCTAAGAGCAAAAACCGAGGTATTAACCATATCAAAAGTCCAATGAAAATGTTGAGAAAAACCAAAATGTTCACGCGTGAATAATTAACAAGGAAACGGTAGGGGAAACACTAAGGGGAGAAGTGAACAAAATGTCATTAATTACAGCGTAAATAAGACAAACGGTGCACACTAATTTATCCAGTACATTATTAAAAAATTATCACGCGAAACGAAACCCTTTAATACTTAATGAGTACATAAGTGACACAGGCATAACACCGAGTGGAATAGCAAAGCAGCTAAAGCTCATCAAAACAAATAAAGCCTCAGGTCAGGTTTATTTTTCAGCTGGAGAAGTAAAGGAACTTGTCGGAGACAAGACTACGTGAAACACATTCATTCATTCTAAGTCAGCTTTGTCGGTGCCACGCGACTTAAATTTTACTTTTTCTTATTCAACCCGCTCCCCTTTACTATGGCGGAAGAGATAGAGGAGGTGCTGGTAACTACAAACTAATATCATCATCAGCATCTAGCTAAATTTGAAGAAGTCTTTAAGCATTATTATGAACGAAGTTCTTAGATCAAAGGAACTGTGTACTTAAGTTTAAGCACTTAACTTAAATTGCAAGAAATGTCCATCACATCACACTGCATTAGAGTGCATGGGAAAAAATGACTATAGGACATACTCTACGGTTTCAGGCTTCACTTAGTAGAAATGTTTGAAAATATAATGCAACAATTTTAGAGAGTAAAAATCATTCGCCTTGACCGGGATTCGAACCCGGATCCGTCGATATCCGGCCGAATGCTTTAACCACTTAAGCTACCGAGACGTCCTCTTACACTCTGAAATTTTGGGGGCTTTAAAGGAACAAGATGTTATGACGAAATACCGTACATACAATGTCACAGGCATTCGTAGTCGTGCGCGACGCGCCACAGTCCACGATGTTAATAAAGCCAATTTCAAACACTTAGGCTGTTCATACCTTACACAAATTTCAAGAAACTGTAACAGTAACTTTAGTGGAGTCACACGCTATGTGTGCATTATAATGCAAGGCGAATGATTTTTACTCTCTGAAATTGTTGCATTATAATGCACACATAGTGGGTGACTCCGCTAAAGTTACTGTTACAGTTTCTTGAAATTTGTTTGAAAATATTTTGTATATTTCTACAGACTTCCTGTCTGGGAAAAGTCAGTGGAAAAGTGGGGTATATTTTAATATGGATAACTAAAGAACACTTCCTCATAAATATAAAATAATCTTCAAATGTTCACTTATTTAAATCTAAGGATTTAAAGCACATGCCTAATTTATCTGTAAAAATTAAAAATAAATAAAATTTAGTTTTTTAACTATGATGTAGAATTATGGCATTAATTCAATATTAAGTGCTTTTATCTTTTGGGAGGATTATAAGACGCTTGATTTAAGGTCAACAGTGTAAAAGATAATACTATTCTGACATGCCTCATTCTAGATGTAGCCAGTTTTAGGATAAATAATATTAATTTTGGTACATGAATCAATACTTGATGACATTATCGGACAAACCATTAGATGAATAATGGTTATTTTTATTCAAACTTAAGCAACCAATAATGTTGTGGGCTCATTGAAGATAACTAATGTAAGGAGTACTACAAGGTGAAATGTATCCCATCATAAATAGTGCTCATTAATGACATAAGTTTAAAAGAAATGATCTACATGCGACCATTTACCTCTCATGTAGGTGTTTACAACAATTCATAATACAGTATGCCAATTCACCTTGGTTGCCTTAGTATATTTGGCGAGGGGTGGGCGGGGGACAGAGCTCGGAGTGGTGGTGGTGTGAGAGTGTAGGCGTTTTGCCTGAGTTGGAAGGAGCATGGCAGGGGGTGATATTCTCATTGAATCTACCCAGGGGTCTGGAAAAAGGGTGGTTCCGAGTTCAGGACCCCCAGGGTGCACCAACCTCGGCTCCAATCCCTCTTCCCTTAACGGTGCTCCCACCCCCTTCATCTCCGACCCCTATTTTCTCCCTCCCGATGCTTTTATCGGCGGTCCTACATCTCTTTCTCCGTCTTCAACAGAGAGCACGACTCTGTCTTCCGTTAAATCTGCCTCTTTCTCTTTAAGGGGTTTAGTCCCTTGAAATTCCGAACATGGAACTCTACTCGATGCAAGAATTCTTCTTGAGGGTGAGTCTTATGTCGAAGGCGAGCCTACGGGCTGATTATAGGTCATTCTTTGACATATCCATCGTTTTCAGGGTATATTTTAAGGAAACCAGTACATATACAACCGTTAGTTAGGCTCAAAGTCATCTTTTGGCACGTTGCTTGGCGTTCAATTACTCTGCAGGTTAAAATCAAACCAAAGTTAACAAATAACTTGAATGTAATTCCAGTTGATTTCTACTACAGGGTTCGTCCGGAAAATAAGTTTAATAAGCTCATTGTCTTTTTTGACAAAAGGGGAGTCGTCCACTACGAATTTGTACCTGAACGACAAACTGTAAATGCTTCATTTTACGTCCAAGTGCTCGACAGGCTTCGAAAACGAGTCGCCCGCGTCCGGCCAGCGATCAAAAACATCTGGCGGCTGCATCACGTCAATGCGCTGTCTCACACCGCGCTTGTCGTGTCGGACTTCTTGGCCAAGCACGGCGTGGCAACGCTGCCGCACCCGCCCTACAGCCCGGACTTGGCACCACCGGACTTCTTTCTGTTCCCGAAGATAAAGAGGAGTTTGAAAGGAAGGCGATACGGGACTTTGGACGCCGTCAAAGAGGCCGTGACGACGTGTCTTCGAGAGGTTCCCGATGATGCCTTCGCGGGAGCGTTCCAGGAATGGGAACGCCGCTGGAACAAGTGTATCGACTCACAAGGGTCCTATTTTGAGGAATATTAGCTTAAGATATGTAAAAGTGTAATACATTTTTTTTCCTGAGCTCAGTACACTTATTTTCCGGACGAACCCTGTATTTCAAATCAATACATGCCTCGATGGATCTCTGCACTATCCCAGAATCCAGCATGAATAAATATTCTATCTTTTCTATAAACAAAGACTTTAATCATCATTGTACCCTAAAATTATATAGCTACCGTACCCACAAGCAGTTTGAAATAGTTGGACGAATTCCAACAACAGGATCACTCGATGTTACCTCACTGGCGTAACAATTCGTTTGTAGAGATGGAATAATATACTTCATATTTTAATTGGAAAATAAATTTAAACAGTATGATTTTCATTCTCTCATTCATCCCAGCCATAAACCATGTTTCCATAGCTTTTGTTGGTGATTGAGGAGCTAATTCCGCGATAAACCATATGGAGTTAGAAACATCATACATTCAAATAAAGACAATAAAATAACCTAACCGTCTTGGGTGAATAGGGCTTGCTCAAGACATCCCCTGAATTTTAATGTAGGACCCCCCTGCCATTAAGAGAACACCTACCTGCTGGAATCCGAAGGAAAAATAAAGTAATGGGAAATAAAAATAATCTCAGTAGGATTTAACCTGTAAAATGTAATATTAGATTTCAGCAAATAATGCCATTGAAATAGCTCAATAGAATACGGTGCAATTGTGTTGGTTACAACTTGTTACTTCCTCGTTCAAATTTAAGTCACAGTGAGTAAAACAGTTTTGAACGCTATTTAAAAACATTTTTTCTCTTTCCATCACCAAAGGAGTAGGAAGGAATAAAAGAAAATGAAGAAGTATACGGAAATTGAAGGTCATACAGTTTAAGAACCTATAAAAGACACTTGCAGACTACAGTATACAGAAAGGAACAATATTGAGAAGTTATTTTCCATTTTTATTCATTTAATTCTGCACAATAACCCACAAGCCACCAGAAGGGTGTGTTGCGTGGAAGTGGTGGGGCACTAATCATGCATAGACAGCTGTTACTTTATTCATGCATTTGAATATACAAATATTAGCTCTTATTAATAATCACTCGGCTTTCAATAATCGCTCGGTGTTATACTGTTGACTCTCACACGCCTCGGACGAAAATAATAGCTGTAGAATAGTACACTTCCATTACTTTATAAAATGGATTGGCCGCACTTTACTGAGAAATAATTGATAAGTTCGTAATATTAAAAATGAAATGGGACCACGACGTAGATCAGGGATATAAGGTGGGTCACGTAAAAGTGACCTTATGCGAAGAACCTTTCAGGAAGTAAGGTATTATACGAGTAGTTTGAACGGGGAAAAATATAGAGCTGCAGTGCAAACATTTTTAATTAAAATTCTTGCTACAGTGAAGAGTTTAGTGCAAATCACTCCGGTGAAGGCTTGTTTTCAAGATTAAGGATCCACTTGCCTGTATAAGTGCACTTGATGGTGATGATAGCGAGATTTTCGTAATAAAATGGCATGCGTACTAAACTAGAACCATGATGACTGCGGTATGACTTATAATTATTAGTACTCTACTCTTTAGGTTATGTTTTGGACGAACTCAAGACTTAAAATGACTTAATTCCTTGGTTTCATCTGACAGGAAGTTCCTTATACCCCACAATACTTTCATTTCTCTTCAATTCCACACACATTCAACATTCCATCAATCCGTCCACCAATTTTTATATTTTGTCCCCCCGTACTTCGCTTGCCTATCGTTCTCCACGCCAAGTACAACATTTAACATTTCATCCCCAATTAAAATACTCTTCATTCATCTTTCCAGGCTCCTTTCGATGTATCACAACAATCCTCACCTCTCGTCCAATATGCCTGGTACACAAACTTCTTCATTTGTTTTGCTTCCTTTTCATTTTACATTTTACGTATATCCTTCTCTTCACTGGCGTCTCAAAAACCTTCATGCTAATTGACACTTATTATCTTGCTTCAACATCCATATTTTTGAATTTTACAAAATCACGATCCATATAAGAGGAAATACTGTCTGGAATACTGTACGCAAATTCTACGGGTACCGCTGTTAACAGATAAAAATTTTCGCTGCCCATTTATTTCGATAGAATGAATCTTGGGAGCTCAACGTCTGGATGGTTTCAAAAATGTTTTATCATTGGTAAATAACATTTTCTCTCGATGAAATCGAATTTCAGCATATTTCTGTTCCACCAAACATGGAAAGCATTGTAGCAAATGTAATCGTATACCTTTGTCTCATGTACCACAAATCGACCTAATTATGATTTAATTATTACATTAACTTCCATAGCTGATACTTCAAAATTAGTACCATGCATACAGATGTAACAACTCATTTAGGGGTACGACCTAATAGCTCATTAAACATAAAAGTCAAAACTGAAAATCGAACATTTTTGAACGTGCAGTTATTATGCACAATTTTAAAATCATCCAATGAAAATGCTTGTATTTTCTAAAACAAAAATACCCTCACTTGTGAAGTACCCAAATGATGCCGAAATAAAAGTCTCCCTCCACGCTAAGCTTTGCGCGATGTTGGCTCAAGCCGCGGTAAAAAGAGCAGAAGGGACCCTAAAAAGCTGAAATTAATGAGTGCAAATTCCGCCTTTTGTTTGAGGTAGGCGGATATGGAGATTTCGAGAGATATTTCGCTTTGAAAGCGATTCCTGGAAATGCATTCCTGAGGGATGAACGTGACCGAATCGAGGGAGGGGGATGGAGGAGATGGGAAGGAAGAAGCTTTGTGATCCGAAACTATTTTTATTCTTCAGCGTTTTCCTCATTTCGATTTATCGACTGCCCAGTCTCTCAACTTCCTTGCACTTCTTTCTTGAGTGTAATTTTTTTTTATTTCTCCCTATACCGTAAGCCATCTCTCACATTTTCGAACCATGAATTTGCGATAATAGAATTATTTTATTGTCTTTTTAGTTGAATGACAAGATAGTGGTATTTAATGCAATCAACTATTAATTGTGGATTTTACATCAAAAACAGAAGCCAGATATAGTGCGTGGAGAAAGTAATTAGAGGCTGTGGAACATTTAAGGCAACGATTAAAATTAATGTTTAGTTATAAGGGTTTGAGTAAGAAGGGGATATGGTTCCTTTAGCTTAAGGACTGGTTAGAAGTCCGTAGGAAAAAGAAGGGAATAACGTTAACTATGAACAGAACTCGATACTCGATCTCACTCAGTGCCTACTGTGAACTTTATTTTACCCGAATGTCTTTGGAACGCAATATAAACACATAACAATGCTTTTTCACGACGGATGGGAGGTACAAAATTAATATTAGACTCTGTTGAAAATAAAATGAGCATTTTTATAAGTTTTGCGTTTTTGCAGATTTGCATTTTTATTAGTTTTGCTTAAAAGGCATTAAAACCGAGTATCGCTAGTTTATATTATTTTTTTCGGAAATAATTTAGGGAAACAAGGGAAAGTTGAATTAATACCTAGAAGATGATGGTTACTAAGGTCCGAAAGCTCAATTGGTTAGGTTACTTTATATTTAAGTACAGTTCATTGTCATTGTGCCATCAAAGGCACATGAGGGGGACAGCGATAGGAAACCACCTATTGATTAGTGTATGTACTATTCTTTTATTTGATTCCTACCGCAGTCCTTCCCTTTTATCTTCATTAAAACAATTATTATCAATGTGTACTTCGGCTCCTTTAAACTCGTCAGTGAGGCGTCAGAAAATATGATGATGACTAATTTGGCCTTGGAAAACCTTATGCGGATTCCTGCTTCGCTGTGCTCAGTTTACCTGTCAAAACTAATTTTTTAGAAACACGGTTTTGAAAACATCCATAGTCCATTATTAGGTGACTGAATTTATTTATAATTTTTGCAGCACATTCCATGGTATGACTCTTATTTCACAGGTGTAAAGTTTTACCAGAATATATCGCTGAAATGTCTTTCTTGCGCCTTCGAGACGCCATGGGACAAGCTGGTCCTTGTCGGGTGTTATAAGTAATGTGTTAGTATCACTAAGACTATATACTCTTAAATAACACTTATACTATGTGCATATATTATTAGTGTGTATAATATTTTCCATATTAGGCAATGCAAGGAACATTATCACTTGTCCTTTTGTTACCATTATGAACAATATGTTGTATGAACCGAATTGTAAGAATGAGAAATATCACCCCCACAACTGTCATTTATGATGGCTACGTTTGCATTTGCTGATTTTGATAATGAAAAAACATGCATAAATAGTATTCACATTCCTTTCAACCTGTCTCCTTAAAGCTATTAGTTTCAGGCTTAACTTTGTGGAATTCCTTCACGGTGAGGGTAAAAGAAAGAGAAAAAAAACTTTGCGCTTCCATACACATTTAATACAATACGACCATGGTTTCGATGCTACCGCATCATCATCAGGATTCGCCTGATGATGATGCCCAGCATCGAAACCATGGTCGTGTTGTATTAAAAGTGCGTGGAAGTGCAAAGTTTTTTTCTCTTTCTTTTACCTTCAACATGTCTCCTTGTTCGAAAATATGTAAACTTGAATGTGTTCTTTATTTCCTACATTACAAACTCACAATTTCTATTTCATTTACCCGGTAAACTCTCCGGGCGTTTACCGGCACTTATTTTCCGTTCGTGATTTCCTATATTTGCTGTCCTTATATTTATCCTGATTTGAATATATTCAATTTTTATTTGGTGACAAACTATAAACTAATTTATGACAACTTTCTGTATTCACTTTTATTGGGACGATGCGTTTCTCCTCGTCTAGTAATCATTTTTCCCGTTGAACAAAGATTGTATTTGAAAGTTTCTAGTCATCCTAAAAATTATTGCCTTTCCGAAATTTCTGAAGTCGTAAGTGCCAATAAATATGTTGATAACGGTTATTTTAGCGTACATGTTCACTTATTTTTACAAGCTTATTCGTTTAATTTAGCCAAATGCCAAAATGTCTTCAGGAGAGTTTCTAAATATTGTGGGATATATAGATATTTTTATGACGATTAAGGATTTAAGCACGTATGTATGTATTCCCCTTGAACATTGGCAATACAGAGGTGCGTTTGATCACAAAATATGCGCCAAGAAAATATTTGCTACGCCGGTATATCGGTTGGCACAATGTTTTTAAATGTAAAAGTGCGACTAATTACACGCAATACGATTCAACGCTTGATCAAAGTTGAAAATCGGCTTAAAGCTGAATTCAGCGATTACGATGAAATCATTTAGGTTATCTAAGAAGGTCACTTTTCTATTAGGTCACTTTTCAATCATTGAGAGGTTTAAATGCTGATCCTGATTGCAAGACGTAATTTAGTTGAAAAAATATTGATAATGTAGGTACCAGCAGAGCTAGAAAGGAATTTTAGGATTATTTAAATTTAACCGCATCCAAATTTGATGCTCCAGGCGCATTTTTTCCGCAAGGCTGTGATATCCAATATCGCATCTGCGTCATGCAATGAAAATACTGAAGTGAATACAAGAAGAATATCAGATCAATGCTAAAAACATTTTGAAAATTTTAGCTGATAATGCGGTCACATAAAATACGCTCTCCATTGATCAAGTCACCTTCTCGTGCCCTTTAATCTCCATTTATAAAATTTAGTTGTTGGTAGTAGAGCTTTAGACCTCCTAGATAGAAAGTTAACACAAATATTAGTAGTACAAATCTCAGTATAAAAATGAAACGATTAGAATACAACGATTGAGGGGTTTAAGGAATTAAAATAAAAAATATTCGAGAAACAAAGAAATACACGCGAATATTCACACTGTGAACTAGATATTGTTAACTGTTAGTAAAAATGGGTAGCATTTGTATGAGACAGCAGAAAGAGGGAAAGATAATGCAAGAATGTGGTGCCATCAAGAGAATTTTATACACTACACTGAAGATGCTATGCTGAAGAGTAGGTAAAGAGAGACGCCGTTTGGGCGAAAGAGTGATTAGAGATAACCTAATGGGATATTTACACTCTTCGCTCGCGAGTTCCCTAATGGAGGGAGCGATAGAGGAAGGAACGATGCGCAGGAAAATGTTGAAGACGTACTTTTTAAAGGGATATTGCGGTATATTTAGGCATTTTTTCTCGCTTGGAATTTTTATCAATTCGGAAGCAGAATCAATAACTATGGAGGCAGAGGGAAGTAAAGAATTAGGTTGGCAGTGGTCTATGCAATGGGAAGGAAAATAAAGCAATACACATTAGAATTGTCGGCTATCATTCAGTAGCACAATCCTGTTTGAACTCCACGTAAGTATTCATTTGATACATGATTCTCTGTGGTAGTGAAGTACGTTTGATAATAGGAAAAGGAATGTGAAGATTGGTGACATAAATGCGAGATGTGATTTGATGTACAAGTGATTGGTGAAGGTTAAATGGACAAATCGAATGCGTAACTATTTTAAAAATAGATCCAAAAGGAATTGTGATGACAACTCAATGGCATAAAAGAGAATGGTGCTTGATGGAATAGTAAACTGAGAGAATTGCAGAGGAATGAAGTTTAGAAATTCACTGTCAACATCATATGCCTTGACCCTGTTAAAGCGAGTGACTTTTACACCATTCATTTTCTGAGTTTCGATACTCATCAGCGGATGATTCCCTTTTAACTTATTCCAACTGCATCTGTTGCTGCCATTGGAACAATAAAGAAATTCCATGTTGAATGAGCAAGTAATGAGGGATGGAAAAGGGAAGAAACACGTTGACATGAACAAGCAAGCCAAAATAATGATTGCATGGAGAGTTTTGTCGAACCACTGTCAGAATTAATGACCGATAACGATGTTTTTTTTAAATTTCTTGCAAGAATACTTGTTGTAAGTTGCGGAGGAATTTCCGATGAATGTGCTGCGTAGATGAACGGAATTTAAGGAATTTGTTTCGAGGAAAACGACTAAATATTTAAAACTCCCATTGCGGAGCTCGGAGATTTAAAAGATCCCTTTTATGATCAATGCGAGGTAGTTGCTAGGTAAATCGTCATGTACCTCCCATTTCTTCCAAGTGATGTTCCAAGCAAGTCTCTGCTCGCGCACACTTCACCAGATCGTCATGCATAACGTTTCCGGATCCGTTTATTTGGCGTGTATAGCATGATGGGAGTACCATACTCATTCGAGCTCTACTCATTACCTTAATTGATACTTCATTCTAGCTCTCAAAAGCACCGACAATGGGCATTCATCGTGTTCAATACCATTATTATTATTCGATATTATAATCGTTAGTTGTTTTTAAAAAAATTCCTGAATTCTAAGAGTACAAATTAACGCTGAACTTCAAATCCGTGGTGAGATGTAGAGAAAACTGGCTACCAGTACTATTTTGATGCTTTGCATGCAAACATTTACTCTGTAGATCAAGAATGGGAATGGACCTATGGGAATTTTTATAAGAAAGCAGTTATGCGCGTCATAGACTCTAAAATGTGAAAATATTTCCCTAATTATCCCAAAAGTTATTCACACGAAGATGTTTTGCGTTTGTTGTGTAGATACTTATTTCGCCATTGGGTGTTTTACAGACGTATTGTCTTCTCTCTTTTATTTCATTGCTTTCTCCCTCCTCCCTTCCGCATTCTCTTCTTGCGTCTACCTTCTTATTCTTTCCCCTTTTGGAGACTGAGGGAGGGTATGAGGAGGGAGACCCAAGAGGAGAAGTTCTTTCCGGGATCGTGAGAAAGAAGAGAATCGCGTCGAGATGTGCGGATTGGAGGGGGTCGGGAGATTGGGCGCAGAGATGCGGGTTCCTCGGAGGTGGCGAGGAGGGCGAGGGAATGCCTCGGGATGGGGGTAGAGTTGTTTTGGGTGGGGATGGAGATAAAAGGGATTGGAGGGGACACTCCCGTTCGCACCCTCACCCCGCCCTTTCGCCCTTTTTTCATCATTCCCTCCTCCCGGGGAAGGGAGAACGAGAGGAGGAGTTTGCCGGAATGGGACGGCGGGCGGGCGAGCGGGCGCGTAGACCCCGGAGGTTTTTAAAAAAAATACCACTCTTATCTCACGAGATACACCCAGTCTTCCGCCGCGATAAACATTAACACGACACTTTAAGCGGGACTCGAGCGCAAAAAGTGTTTTTGCGGCATTCTCAGCATAACCTTGGAACCCGTACTCCTTTTGCGAACAACGAACGCCATGGGCCGAGTGGGAATGTTAATCACGCGGCTGTTTTTATTAATCGAACGATTTAGGGAATGTATTAAGAAGATAAGGGTCGGGAAGCTTTGTCGAGTGGTTTATTTGGGAGATAAATGGGGAGAGTATAAAATTAAAAACAGTAGCTCTGACCATTCCCCAGACGCACTACAAAATAAGCGTGTATTATATGTATTTTGGGAATTAGGATAAATGTATAAGAGTAATGATTTCATATTATTCCAACATTATATACTTCAATCATGGTCATTGCTTGCTCCAAGTTTCTTCACTCTGGGTTCTTTTTCTATGACACTTTTCCACAGAATTGTTTTCAAAGTGTATTTGAATAATAAATAATTTATTCACTCTTCTGTATTTCATCATCTCAAATTATCAAATTAAGATCGAAACTGTCATAACATAAAGAGTGAAGTACTTGGAATAGGGTATAGATTCGTCTTGATAATTTGAATACAATTTTATAACCAATATCCTTAGATCCTGTTTTGTTAAGAGATGTAGGTAAACTCATCCTTGGACCGTCGTACTCGTATAGGTTGTATCTATCCAAAACCTATCTTGACCGGTTGAATACTAATATCCTTAGATATCGAGTTTTAATGTACATTTCCTTAGATATGCTTTTTCAAACTATCGCAGAAACCTTTTACCCATGAGAAAGATATGATTTTATCGGTGCTTTCGTTTGTTTTATCTGCTTTCCTCACAATTCAGCTTTGCATCTAGTTTTCACTTCTCCATATACGCTGCTCATAATATCTTTTATTTTACTGATTCGCAAGATTTGATAGTTAAGCGAATATGCCCTAGAATAATATTACGCCATTAGACTGTTACTATCCGTGACATGGCTTTATTTAGTACGTTAGTTGATATCAGTATGAATTATTATCTATAAATCCGGAGGACCCTCGGCATATCTTGAAGATAGGATAGAATATTCCCCTTCTTACTTTTCAGTTGGGTATGATATGCAATCGTATAAGTGGTTATGGTTCATTGTTACTTCCTCACGTTTTTGCATAACAAAGAACTTTTACAGTAGATGAAATTAACGCTTGTTTGGAAATAGGTTTTGGGTTTCTTAACTTTAACCACCCTTTCTCTACCTTATACGTTATCCATCCCCTTGGTATTTGTGCCCTCTGCCGGGCACGGATTTTTTGGACCGCGGGGTATTTATGTAGATGTAGGAGTATTTTCCATTGAAATGTATTAATTAAATCGCACATATTTAGACAAGCAGTTACCAGCGCAAAATATTTATCGATTGCTGAGTGATCAAGAATACGATCACATCAATCATTGTACCTTAAAACACAAATATTGATTGGCATGACAAAATAAACTCTTACCGATTTATAGGTTTTAGCCTATAGTTGGCACTTTATTTCATGACTTTTTCATTAAAGGCATCTATATCTAGGCATTATCTCCATATCCTCCGCAAGAATGTTTTACTTAATTTTAAGAAAGGAATAACGTCTGAAATTTATAAAAATGATCTTTGAATGCATCAACTATGGAAGTTGATGGAAATGATCTGGAGTTTAACCTGAGATTTCAGATATATTAAACTTACTTAAAATTAAAAATATATTAAACAACAGTTTTAGGTTTAACTTCGTGGAATATGATAAGGATAAAAAAAGAAAGAAACTTTGTGGAAGGGTAGTTTATTTTTTACCCTCTTCAGCAAATATATGTTAGCCTATTTTTTGGGGAGTTCATGGTGTCAATCGCCACTTCAGTCTTTATTCAATGTATTCGCAATTTTTGACCTTTTCTTACTTCTTATTCGATCTCCCAACATTCTTCCCTATGCCAAAGTCATCAACATTCCACACAATCACAATATTTCCTTTACTTAGTCATCCTCCTTTACGAGATTATATTATCACCATTTTCCTTTCCAGTTAAAACCTACCAAAATTCCCTTTTACCTCCTCTTCGTCCATTCTATTTCCTACACCCTTGCCTCAACCCACATCTCACAACCTTCCAATCTGCGAGAAGTTTTAGGGGTTGATTAATTTGCCTTCTGCATATAGGCAGGGTGACGCTATTTTGTTTGCGTTAAGCAGTCCACACGATGAAATGATCGAATTTCCATCAGCCTTAGGCAAATATTTCTTGAAAATTTCTGATTTAATTCGTACACATTAAAGTAACAACAGGTCATTTTAGTTTGAAAAGTCCAGACTGACGTTAAAACTATGAAAGTGTGTGTCTTTTCTGGAAAGCGGTGAAGAATATGGTCACATAATGAGCAAACGGCATTTTCATGTTAATAATACATAAATCTGAAAATGAATTCCCTGGTTTGCTTCCTTGGAGATAATCTCGCATGTACAGTACAGAATAAAGGATTCAATTTTTATGCAAAAATAGGGCAGCAGTGCACAAAGTAAGCACAGAGTTTAAAGCCGACTTCGATTTAATTTTCCGGAAATTTTATGGAGATCCAAAAACGTATAAATTTGGAAATAAAATACCTTGACGCACATAACAGCATGTCTCATTCAGAATTAAGACTTCAATTCATCCACCCTAGTGAGGAGGGACAATCAACACTTCTCATTCATTCTCAAATTATTATATAATTTGCAAACTTACATTGTAACATACATGCATGCCGACAGCTGGACAGATGCTTCGTACTAAATTGTAAACGGTAGCTACAAAATTCGAAAGTGTCGGTTTTTTTATTTAATAGTTTCATTTTAAAGTGCATCATTTTTTTTGGTAACCTTTAATGTAACTTTATGTTATCTTTTAAATTTTTTAAGATTTGGTTTTCAGAGTGCCTCAGTTCGTATTTTCGTATTCAGCGTTGATTATGTCTGGCAAAATCAAATCGCATTTCTTCTAGGAATCTGAAAAATCTGTGCTACGCAAAAAGGCCTACAAAAGAAATTAAATCCAGTTACAGCTGTACGGATAAATTTGTTCGGAGAAACTGGCCATAGCCACTAGTTCAAAATTAATACTGCGAATGCTTAACTCAATGAGATATGGGTGTTCCTATTCTGTGTGGGAAATTTTGAAATATTATCAAATTTATTTCAATTTAATCTGTCAAGGTGTTTAAAAAATAATGATGACATTATTTAACTCAATTCAAAGGGTTTTAGTAGAATAAGTATTTTCAAAATGTTCACAGAAATATCTGGATACTTTCAGTTACTCAAGATCATTTACGTGGACATTAATAGTTATAACGTTACTTTTTACCGGAATTCTGTGTTTATGTCGCTAAATTGGATGATGCCAAATACCACATTTTCGGTGTACGTGGTTTATATTTCTTTGGCGACATCAGTGTTTTTATTATATTCCAATTTTACCTTTCTTAACCTTTTCCTTCTATACTGTATCCATATTATGTTTTCCTGTATCGTTTGTAGAACTAGGTTTAGACATCGATGTGATTGGATTATACAATCTTGTTATATTTTATTATTATTTGGCTTCAAAAAAGGTTCTAAGGTTAATATTAAATAAATTTTTATAATATAATCGCGCTTTATTGAACGTAGCCGCTTTTTTGGCGGATACGCCCCACTGGCCCTCTTTGAGCCCTCGATAAATGGAATTAATTCTTAGCCGTATCCGCAACTTTTCGCGATTACCGTTAATAACTGAAAAACCCTTCCTGTGCTCATATAGCCTCCGCTTCCCATCCTCACTCCAATCGGACCACATGTGTGAGGGGCCGGCCCTGAATATCGCACCTAATTCGACCCTTCCCCCCCTCCACAGAATCTCCCGCAATTCCTCCTCCCAACCAGCGATCCGCTGCTGCTGCTCTGCCGGGCCTTTTATCGCGCTGGTGGAGGGAAGGTATTAATTTTCATAAGGCACGGCCGTCGTACACCCCCGTTCGCACACGTGGCGGCCTTGCTGCCCCCTAGTCTCGCCAGCCACACCCCCTGGACCCCCCCCACCCACTCTAGTCTGTGAAGTTACTACTCCAGTGAGCGCGGGTTGGGAGCGGTTAAAAGGCGCGCTCATTAAAAGCGCCTTCCTCGCAAGGCGCGGTGGCCGGGTGCCCTCAAAGGGGAGTGGCGAGCAGCGGAACCCCCCCCCCCGGGCGCAGCGGGACCAACTCCCCAACTTTCCCTACCGAAAAATTTACGGCAGAGGTAAAGGTCAGAGGGGGGAGGGAAGGGTAGGAATTTAATCAAGCAGCGAAACCGCCGTAGTTTTAAATGCATAGTCGATGAAGGTTTCGCAATATTATGTTTCACATTGCGTTCACGTTTGTCGAAATTGCATAATAATTACTTAGAGCCTTTTGAGGGTGTGGAATACTGATAGAAGGACGCCGTACTAATTCGTCTTCACACGAAATATCCGCGTCCCAGAAAATGTATTACTAGCCCCTTTGTACTACGGTAAGAGAGATCATGTCCACTAAATTATAGATCAAGTATAGAACATATACATTTAAGATGTAAATTTTCTCAAGAACGATGTGGAATCAGAATAACATTGTCTGGTCACCCCAAAAGAGAAAAGTATCATGGGTCAAAGGCAGTCTGGTGTGCTATCACCCCCTGCGACTTACCCAAGCAGTAGTTTCATGGGGATTATTTAAAATGAATAGAAGAAATGTTAAATAAGATCATTCTTGTCGATCAGCACCATTGGTGTTTATATATACCTTTTATTTTCTTCCAAACGAAGGTATGTTACGTAAGCAAAGATGTTTGGGTATTCATAAATGCAATCATATAGTAAGTAGTAATGTTTCATCGGAGGTGCCTGCGTCACAAACAGCCTATGAAGAAAACGAATTTAGAGGAAGATACAATGCAGCGACGACTCTTTCGCGGAAATTACCCTGATAAAACAACCAATAGAGATTAAAGAGTTTTCATATTAATATTTTTTATTTCATATTGAAAATTTAGCCACCAACCACCTATAGTCATTTTCAAAAGTGTATTCTCTGCTTGCTGGGAAATTATTTGAGGTAGAATTTCGAATAACTTGTTTCTCATGACCGAATCCACGAAGAATGCAAGATATAAAAAAATATGTGTGCGTAAGCGTAACCAGATATGTTGAATATCCATACTAAAAATAAAGACTTGTACTTTTTCACAGATTTTTATTATATGGTACAACATGTTTCACCGACTTGCCGCATCATCAGGCACCTGCAAGGTACCTGATGAAGTAAAAGTAAAATGAAATGAAAAGTAGAAACAGAATTGTGTCGCTAAGTAATGACTATGAGTCATTACTTAGTGACTGTTACTTCTTTTTTTTTCTCTCATAATTATTCCGAGGCAATGATTCTATTTTCCATGTCCAGTGGTGAATTGTTGACGTGGGTACCTTGCGACGGGGAAGTGAAGACAAGTGCACAAGGACACATGGCCGTTAAAAGTGTTCAAGCTGCGACGGCTTTTTACCGTTATGGTAGGATGATGTTACCGTCGGAATCCTTCCCGTACAATGCCAGCAGTATTGAGTCAAGGATATCCGTCCACTCAATGGTTTTTTCCACCATCGGTGAATGCGCAAACGACTGCCGAGTGAGACGTCATGCAAGGCGAAGCCAACGGATCCACGGATGCAAGTGCCATTAGAGGGATGCAAAAAAAGAGTGCGACTCCGAAGTTGCCCCAAATTCGGATATGGAAATGTGGATCCCCGAGTGCAACTGGTGCGTTTGGCCAAGTTCTCCTCAATGCGATGTTTCGTTTGCTCGCCAGTCGTTTGGACCTCTACCACCTCACGAAAAAAAATTAATTCCTTTCCGTAATTTTCCGTTTTGTTTTCCTTTCAGCCTCGGTCTCGATGATATACAGGGTTTGTCCGGAAAATAAGTGTACTGAGCTCAGGAAAAAAAATGTATTACACTTTTACATATCTTAAGCTAATATTCCTCAAAATAGGACCCTTGTGAGTCGATACACTTGTTCCAGCGGCGTTCCCATTCCTGGAACGCTCCCTCGAAGGCATCATCGGGAACCTCTCGAAGACACGTCGTCACGGTCTCTTTGACGGCGTCCAAAGTCCCGTATTGCGTTCCTTTCAAACTCCTCTGTATCTTCGGGAACAGAAAGAAGTTCGGTGGTGCCAAGTCCGGGCTGTAGGGTGGGTGCGGCAGCGTTGCCACGCCGTGCTTGGCCAAGAAGTCCGACACGACAAGCGCGGTGTGAGACGGCGCATTGTCGTGATGCAGCCGCCAGATGTTTTTGATGGCTGGCCGGACACGGGCGACTCGTTTTCGAAGCCTGTCGAGCACTTGGACGTAAAGTGCAGCATTCAGAGTTTGTCGTTCAGGTACAAATTCGTAGTGGACGACTCCCCTTTTGTCAAAAAAGACAATGAGCTTATTACATTTATTTTCCGGACGAACCCTGTATTCTAATGTTCTGTGGATTATTGGAAATTTTTGGGAGATCCCGGAAAAGCAGTGTCAATATAAGTATGTTTTAAACGAAATTCTTGCTTCTCATTCGACTTATAATTTATCTGTTCTTTCCTCCTGTAAAAAAGATTTCGTTTCCTTATCTTCTCCCCGGGTGTCCGCTTTCCCATATACTCTCACATCCTCCAACATCCCATTGCCTCTTAATTTTTTTCAATTTATTTATTTTTTCAAATCTTCAAATTTCCCAAAACAAATTTCTCTCTTCCTTTGTTGACTATTAATAAAAAACACGTATTCCTTTTTATTTTCAATCCGTCTTATACTAACTCTTTTTGTGAAAATATGTTATGGAATAAATTTTATGGGTCCCAAGACCAATTTTTCCAACAACTTTTTTATTTTTGGAAAGATTAAACTTCAGAAGCGTTTATGGATACTCTCCATGCCTAAATGTTGTCTGAATATTTCCTTAAGCCTTTATTTGTCAAGAGTCGATTTTCACTTCCCTCCACTTTATCAATTTTTCGTGATTCCTGCTCATGCAAAAGGTTTCAAAAGTAGAAAAAAATAATTTTTTCCATCAAAATATTGGGTACCTTCCAAGTAGGTAAGCCTTTAATCAACCTCGGTGTTTCTGGTGAAACAAATCCCCGTCTACTTAATCAAAAAATTTTGAAGGGCACAGCTTCAGCAAGTTTGCTGGTTTTAAAGGTCTTAAAGAGTCATTGAACTTTCACTTTTATATTTTTTCTGCTGGTACAACATCCGATATGCGAAAATGATATCTGAAGATAATGGTCGTATGTTTTATATCCATTATTTTTAATGTGAAGCATTTGAACACTAATTATACTGTTTAAATGCTTCAATTAGAAGCTGATTATTAGTTTGTAGTTAATATAAACAGGAATGACTTGTAAAATTTGGAGTCAATCGGAACCTACTGAAAGTCAACATTAGCGTTTTGATATCAAGTTTAATATTTAAGTTCAGCAATCAAAGGCTGACTGTTCGGTTTTAGTATGCATGTTGAAAAGTGGGTCGTGAAATCCACACAGAATCAAAAGCTCCACAAGAAGAGGCGTGTTTACATCCACCCTTAATGATGATTGGTATATGACAAAGCTTCCAGCTATGTTAACGGAAGATCTAATCTAATTTTGATAGATAAATATGTTACACTCTGTATTTGTGATAAATAACATATTTTGCGAAGGTCCCTTATTGTGTTATTACTACTAAAAACAGGTGGTGTTTGCTACTGATCGGAGGACCTTGGTTCAAATTTGGGTGAATCGGGACAGCTTAAGCTGCGGCCATGGGAATGAGGTATTTGCTACCAGACCTCTCTGGGAAACCGAAAGCGTCTCAAGGAAAGTCTCCCAAATCTAAATTCCTGAATTCCTCATCACATATTGCCTATTATATTATACGTATTAGGTGAGCTTTAGTCTTGCTTATGAAACCAGCGTTGTAGTTGTTTATCACAGGCCATGTAGTTACAGATGCCACAAAAACCTCCCTAGTGCAGAAAAGACGATGCTTCAATTATTTACCAGTGAAACTTGGAATAACCACATGAAACACATCCTAGGAGTTGTATTTACTTTGGTGGTGCCACAACACCCCCAGCCACACGTCTTTGCGGCGGTTTGCGGGGTATTTAGTAGATGTAGATGTTTACTTTGACATGATGTTGCAGAAGCCCGAAGAATTGTGTTTGTAGGGAGTACCGATATGTGACTTCTTCACAGAGGAAAACTTGTTTTTCGTAGTCAGGGAGCAACGTTTCCGTTTCATGGGGAACCTTCTTTATGTGCTACTGAATGCTTCTGAAGTCATTCGTTCTACCTTGTGCCCTGCGGATCGCCTTTTCCGTATTCGGCCTTTTCCACGTACTCTTGTTTCCCGTTGGAACGCGAGGGCAGAGGTCTCTGACAAACGAATCCTATCACTACAGTTCGCGCTGGAGTCGTTCCAAATCCTTTTCTCTCGTTCGCATAGGATAAAATGAATTCCCTCTTTTATCTTAGCAGTTGGGTCGGATTCAATGACTGTGCGGACTAACTCAAAATGGAATTTCAATAGCATATGCGGTGATAAATGCTGGAAAATAATATTGGAAAAAGTAATTTTCAGAATTGACTTGAGCTATTTGAATCCCTTATTCCACATTTCAAGGAAGTTCCCATTTTTATTTCCTTTCGATTTTATCGGAAGGAATGTAATTTAATGCCTACATATATTGTTTATGACTATTATAATCTGGAAATACTCTCGCCAAGCGTTCAGTCGTTTTATGCAAAGCATACTCTCCATTCGTTTTCAGAGACTACAATATGCTCGCATCATTTGAATTCAGAAAAAAAACAGAAAAATGGATCACCATTTTCTCATTTGGGGAACTTGTGAGCGAATGAAACTCTTAGTTTAGTTGGCGCAGAACCTTCTTCATTAATCTTTTAAGCGGCTCTCCAAAGTCCTAAATTTTAATCCCTGAAACACAAAACCTCCATTCCAGTTCAGTCAAATATCGGTGGGAGAATTAAAATCCTTTGAAAGTCATATTGGACTTAATGATTGATTTTATATGCGATTGCTTTATGACTTAAAGTATTCTGTGTAATGAAAATTCTCACTATTATTGACCGAGCTCGTGAATTACATGACTGCTCACATCCTTTTAATCCGCGTATACTCATATAATTTAAAGCAAATTATGAAAACCACATTTGGATAATTCATGCAAGAGATAGCGAATGTAGTGTTTTCACAAGGAATGCGTTTCCTGGATTATAATGGTCATTTAAGCTTATAAGAAAAACAGAATAGTGTGAGAAAGCATGGGTGGCATTTTCATTGGATGTTGTCCATTTATAATTTTACAAATATTTTAATAATTTTACAGTAGATAGATTATAGCCAATATTGGCGAATTAATAACTCCTCCAGGTATTTAAATGTATTTGAGACCCCTTATCTTACATTTACATTCATGTATTTTTACCTTTACTGACTTATTGATAACCATGCGTTATTAAAACACAGAAGCCAAAATTAAAAATCATTTTTTTTATTTTTCCTCATTTTATATCTATAATAAATTCCCAGACGTCTCGTAACTTATTTTTCCAGAAAAAATTGGTTAACCAGAAAAATCTATGCAATTGAGTCTTATAACATTGAATCATGTTTTCTAAAATTGTATCAAAACAAATATAAATATTCAAAACTTCCTTTTGACTCGTCTCATTTTAATTCCAGTGCATTGTAACTCCTTATTCAACGGTTAGGAGTTGAAAAGGTGAGTAAATAGTTAACATGACTAACTACCTTACATAACTAACACCATCGCGTAAACCTATTTACTGGAAAACAAAACTTTAAAAGGTTCACTGAAGTAGCTAAATCATTCCCTGTAGAGTGTAGTGCATATGTGGAATTGAAAGAATGACTATCGTGAGCATTTTAATTAACTCTTGCTTAAATTTCGGATTAATTTCCGTTGGAGGAATTCGACAGTCGCATGGGCCGCGACCTTCTGCTTTAAGAGGATAGACATGGAAAAACCCTCTTCCTTCTACGTCTTATCTCCTTCTTCAACTCCTTAAAATGTTTTCCACTAAGAATCGTTCAATCTGCTGAAAGACTTCATCGTATAAAAACATAATATTCTCCCCCCTCCCAATAATTTTGCGCTACTTGAATTTCCCCCGTCTCACACATTCCTCTCTTTTCCTACCATACGCAATAACTGTTTTTCTCTCTCTCAACCGATACTATGTATACCTGTTATTTTTTCTGAAACCACCAATATTTGTTTGTTCAAAACACATTCACTAGCACACTCTTGGAATCCATAGTATTTTTCAAGAAATGTAAATTAGTTCTTCTGCCAAAACTTTCATCTTTATCCAGGCAAGGCGAAGATTCCTACTGTGATATTCATGCGAAACCATACTGTTTTATTTCCTTCATTTTCAAGTTTATGTCTACATTTTTTATACATTAAAACATATTTTCTTGTTTTGTATTTAATGGAATAAGGGCAACCTAGTTATCGGACTGTTATTTATTAGATATTTATTTTAAAAACTGGTATGTCGTCTGGTGATAATTACACGTGCGATCCACGCATATTCAATACTTGGATATACCTATCCTTGCTCAATTTGCGCGAAAACATTTTTGAGTAATCATTTCAGACCTTATTTCCACTAAAGCAATTTTCTCTATAACATTCTCCGGCCGGATGCATAGAATATCCCGACCGGGTCCGACATTAGGTTCACCTAAAGTGGAAACCGAGACAGCAGTCAAATTAAAGTTTAAGTAAGACCTCCACGATGGTCTTCCAGAGTCGTTTGATACCTGGCCATTCCAAGAATTCCCTTAAACGTTTAGGCCTTTGGGGTCGTAAATATAAACTGGAATTTTTCCCCTCCCCTTTGAGAGAGAGAGAGAGAAGAGAGCATTTCTCCGTTGTTTTATTCCCGATTTTGAACCGTCGGCCCACAAAGTTCGGTTTTATCCCGTCAATGCAACGTTTATCGGGCGAGGAGACGTATATCCCGGAATTGAAACAACCACTTTTAGGATCACCTATTTTCTTTTTTTATTCAAGCTCATTCCGGCGCGCCGGCTACGATAGACACCTCCCCCTCCCCGGCCGCCATACCCCTCCCCCTCCACGGTGCTCATCCATTGCTAACGGACGAGCCCTTAAGAGGCGGAGGCATCAAGGCCGGATCCTTTCCAAGGGTCCTTCGAGGCTTACCCTTAATAGGGGCGCGCCGGAGCGAGGAGTATTCTCAGTTAATTCCCAAAGGGTTCGAAGGAGTGAGAGATAGAGAGAGAAAAAGGGGGGAGGAGGGAAAGGGCGAGGGTTTCAGGGGTGGGAGTATGTGCGCGGAAACGACGCTCGGCGGGGAGCCGCGAGGTGCATTTTCCCGAGAGTGGCCAATTGCCCGAACCGCCCCTCACTCCATCCAGGGCCGGCCATAACCATCTGCGAGGGCCGGGTGCCGTTCGGGATCCCTTTAATGGCTCCCAAACCCCCCCCCCCACACCTCCTTCCAACCCACCTTTCCTCCCCGTATCATTCCTAGTCCACTCCACCATCCACTTTTCTTCGCGTCCACTCGTTCCCCGATCATCCTACCTATCCACCGTGAGTTATCGAGAGCGGGTACGTTTTTTTTGGGAAATCTCGAGGGAAATACGTAGTGAACCCATCAGATTTTAGAACACGAAGCAGAGGAGGATCGGATACATATTGATTTATCATATTTAATAACTTCGCGGTTATGTTTTCAGTTGTTTCTGGATGACTACTCTGTGAAGAGATTCGATGAAGAGGGAAGGAAGATGCTAAAAAAACGGAGAAATAGACTTACAAGACTGGTCATAATAGGAGGTAGTATGGTGGAAGACAGATGTGGAAGGGAATGTCCAAGGAAAGAACTGAAGAGGACTATCCCGTTTGAGATACTTGAAGAAAGTAAAGACGGACCTCAGAATAAATTGAAATGAAGAGACTTGAAGAGAAGAGAAAGGTACTAAGGAAGTCTAAAATACTTATTTCATGTCAGAATATTTTAGGTAGTTGATAGATAGTTAATAATGCTGTAGCTAATTTAGCTAGATAAACCAAGTTAGTCATTTTAGGTATAATGATGTCAAAACCTAGATGTAACAATACCGGTCATATAAATATTGATATCAGATCTTAACCCCCCGAAGTTCTTTTAAACTTTAAATCCGTATCTCTGATAGTAGATGAAATATTCACTGCGGTATTTATTCTTGATGGCTGTTACTGTACTTATTATGATAGCGTGAGCTGATAGGTTCGTCTTGATAAACGGCCCAAAAAGGTTATGAGTGAAATTAACTCTTCCTCTCAACATACCTGAAACGCAGTGGAATATGCGTATGAAATTCGCAGTGCAGAAGTATAGGTAGCATAAACCTGATTGCTTTTTTAAAGTTTTTCATTTGAAGCATTTAAATGCACTGAGATGTTTCGACTAATGATCATAAAATGTATGTTATTACGAGTATATTTCTTATGTGTCCACAATTTTCCTTCTATTTCTGTCTACAATGCATTGAAATAATTCTAAAAAATAGCGATTCCTCTTCTCATTATACTACATTGATATCAACACATGAATTTCTTGCACAACTACTTTCTCCTCATATCACATCATTGAAATTACCATGTAACGTTTCAAAAATGTTTTGCTTAGACTCTTGAAGTGCAAACATTATTGGAACCGAACATCAGGCATAATTTGGAAACCTACGTTTTAGAAAGCGAGAAATGAATGATCAATATTGGCGCAAAATTTTCACTTAGCGTGCTTATAACTTCAAAAACGTACCAGCATGACAAATAGCCAATAGGCAAGGCATATTTATACTTCGAAAACTCAGGGTAAAAATTTCGTTTGAATTTGAGCACTACTTAGTAAAATATGGTATTTTCTCAACTGCCATCCATCCGCTTCCTTAATACGTAAGAGTACTATATCGGAACTTTTCCACCTCTATCTCTCCAATTCTACTTGAGTCGAATGGATGAGAGCGTGAAGTAGGAAAGAAATTTCCCTTCCTGAGTCTACCGCGCGGGTGAAATTCGAGAGATAAGGTAGTTCTTTAAAATCGCACCCATTTTATCGCACTCTCGAATCGAATGCCCTCTCTCGATCTCTCTCTCTCTCCGATAATTCCCTCCAGACTCCGAGGCCGGCCGCGATCATTTTCCCCGAGAACGAGACGAGAGCTCGTACTAGCGGAACTGAGGGCTTTGGGGACTATTTTTCTGGATATAAGGGAGTTGGCAGATTCCGTGAAAGTGGAGTAGTCAATGAAACGATTGTCATTTCACTCCAGATTAATACCGATATTGTAAAATATACTCTTTTAACTTTCCGAGTTATATCCCGTTGATATGCAATTGGTTGCAGTTGTAAAGGATCTGAAGTTGCCGCAGCTTTAATTACCCCATGTGTGTGATAATATTCAATGGAGCGTAGGCTAAGGTACAGAATTCCCACCGCGAAGGCCCGGGTTCTAAATCCTGGAGAAAACAAATATTTTTCAGTGGTATCCCGATCCCTACTTGGGGTGCTTTGCGGAGAGCACTTTGAGTGAGCACAACGTCCGTCGGATGGGACGTCTGATTATTAGACGAAACACTGAGCGTGTCTTTAAGTCTGTTTTCTTGCATTGCACTTATTTATTCTAATACGCTAAGAATTTAATGGTTTGGCACAAATTTTATGACTGTCGTTAAATACTATTATAATAGTTTAATTCGAAAATGTGCAGTCGTTATGAAATATTGGTTTCCAAGCACTTCTGAAATCTTATTCAAATTTTTTTTAAAGATTCAAATATTTAAAAAAGATTTGAGTGATGGATTGGATAAAAACGTTGCAGTTTTCCTTTTAAAATATTTTCTCTTTTTCTGTGCACACTGGTACTGTATATTTCATTTAAATCACTTTTCAAATTCCTATAAAAATGATAAAGTCAAATACATAAAATCCCTTCCCGCAATCAACCGATTAAAAAACAAACTCGCATGGGAATATAAATCCATTTCATTGTTAAACATCAATTTTTGAACATCAAACGTGTTTGCAGTATTTTTATCCTGTAAATGATGGGTTTTGAAAACCGTAAGTTTAATAAATAACTTCTTTCAATTCGTCACACATTCGTCTATTGTAACTCGGATAACTTTTCAAAAGGAAACATTTGAATATATATTTCGTCTCCGGCGTAACTTCATGAAACTTACAGAACATATTGAAATGAAATTATTGACTTTGTAATTCCACGCACTTTGTTTTGAACACGACCCATATTTCAAAGTTGAACGTCATCATCAGGTTCAAGCTGGGTCGAATTCTAAATAAAGTGTGTTGAATTAAAAAGTAAATAATTTCGTTTAAATATTCTTAAATATGCTCAGAAGGATAGAAAAATATCTATTCAATGGTATCGCATGGCGCAGTTACTAAACACTTTTTTCTCCAATTGATACCTACCTGTGACAAACTTAGCATTTTGATGACATCAAATTATCTCTTAGCTTTTAACGAAAATATTCTTTCCACTGAATATAAACCTGAGGTTATAATACTTCAATCTGTCTTTGTATAGTTTGTATCCATACAAAACCTACCTTTTCCGTTAAAATAACAATAACAATTTAAATAGATTTTTTTCTTAGATTTCTTTTGCTTCTCAATTTTTACAGCAGCTTTAAATGAGGGATTTTTCCGAATGCCTTTTTAAAATCAAGAAATATAAAATATAATATCGACCTATATATTATTTTACCGGAGATCAAAACATCATGAACTAATAGTATAAGGTGAGTAGAAGTATCTACGCTTCTGCCTTGGTCTTTTGTAAGTAAACTCTGATAATCGAGATATTTCATGGCTGAAATAACAATAATGTACTCTAAGATTGTGCATGAGATGGATGTAAGAGAGATGGGTCGGTAATTACTGGGATCTTCTCTGTCACCTTTTTTAAATATGGGAGTGACTTTGGCTACTATCCAGCCTTCGGCTACTGCGGGATTATTTAGGAATAAATTACATATTACTTCCAAATAAGGAGCTATTTCTGAGACCATGGTTTTGAATCCGCAAACAGGGATTTAATCAGGGTCTAGCGATTTGCTTGGACAGATCTAATTCATTTCGCATTAAGTTCCAAGAAAAGATGAGCCAGGCATAGGGTCATGGAAGCGGTAGGATAGTTGCTCGCATTGTTCCTACGAATGATTATCAAAAACGCTATGAAAATAGTGGTTTAATTTTTTTAGCTTTTCCTAAACTGATGCTAGGTGTTGGTCCGTTGCTATTTGAAGATGGCTCTATTGACTTGTTACCCTGAATCTCCCATACGTATGACCAAGATCTTTTGAATTATTGTCCAAACATTCACCTAATCTTTTATTTTTTAATATTAATGCCTGGTGAAATCCTTTCCCTGCTAACGCTTTAGCTGTTTTCTAGTAGCATAATGTTTCCATTTGTTTATTGCTAGCCTCGCTAGTATTATGATCTCATTTTTTAATAGATGCTCCTTGGTGTCGTAATGCTTTATGTACCTCTAGGTTGAACCATATAGGTTCTGTCCGATCACTTTTTAATTCAACAGGTATGTATTTTTCTATTGCAGCCCGCTTGACGTCAAGAAAAGCACTCCAAAAACTCTCACTGTGTCAGTTCCTATTTCTTTTATTAAATGAACCGTAAGACTGTTGAAGCTCACGCCTTAACCCGTCGTAATCGTACATGTAAATCCTTGTAAAAATAATGTTAATCATTCTTTGGGGTTTATTATTGTTCTTAGTAACCAAATTAATTTTAATTAGATTTTCTGTGATCACTAAGTCGTTCAAGTGTTACTGTATTGAGGACGACTTCAGATGAATTGGTGGCTAATAGACCAAGTCTATGTTTTCTTCTGGTGAGTGTTAGTACTGACTGGTTTAACGAATGTGACGTAAAAACACGAAGCAGTGACTTGCATGACTCCTTAAACTTTTTCCTTGCAATAAAATTGTAGTTTTTTCAGTCAATGTATGGAAGATTGGCATCCCCTCCGATAATAAATCGTCTATTGTGTGAAGGGGAATTCAAACTAGCGACCTCTCTTTCCCATTGTCATAGTGATATAGGAATTGAATTTTACTGCGAAAAAGTCTACAATTAATAAAAAATTGTCAATCGTTACTAGAATCTTATTTACATTTCATTCATATTTGTTTAATTACGATCTACTCCCAATTGTAATAGCAGAAAATTCTCATTCTTAACATAGGCCTTGGCACAAATAATGCTTTTTACTAATATCTTGAAGATTTCTACAAGGTCGTATCACATTAGGGGATAGTATGTAGCAATTATAAATTGATTAACCTGTAAATGCGGAGAGCCATATAGGGAGCTAAAATAATAGTTATATAATAAAGTTTAAACGCAATTAATTTAGATTTTGGTATAGTTCTCAAACATACTTGGGACAGTTTTGTCGCCAAGGTGATACGTGGAAGGAGGTCTGCATAATGAATCAAGAGGCGATGCGAGATGAGAGCGTTTATTTTAATTGATTTAAACGCGGTCCATTTTTGGTGACGCATGCATTTGGATATCCTCCACGTCGCTTTGGTAGTGCACCAACAATTCACCTCCTCTGCCGCAGAAAATTACGTCAGGGTTGAATATTGGAACGTGAGAGAAAACGCCTATGGATGACGAAGAACTAAGGAAGATGGAGAAGGGTGGAGGAGAATAATGGACGGGAAAGGAAGGCAAGAGGTGGAAGACCTTGGGAACGAGAGAGAAGGGTTAATCGGGGGAAGAGACAGGAGGTTGAAGGAGGTAAAAGGGCTTCGAGAAATATATCGTGAGGAATACTACAAAAGGCAGAGACGATCGTTTTCTCTTATGAGGTGAGAGGGAGGGGCTCCATCTCCCGCGCGCGGGGAAAAAACGGTTGATGTGGACAGTAGAGTGGACCAGCTTCGCTCTATTATCACCAATGGGGGTCGAGGGCGGCGGTCCTGAGTGGCGGCCCATTTAGCGGCAGACGCAGGACGTTGCGACGGGCGGTAGGTGGGCTAGGAGGGAGAATCATTGAGGAGTCGGCGGAATTGGGCAGGGAGAACAGGCTTATGAAATACACCCGGTGCTCCTACCAATCGTTAGGCCCTGCGTATCAGCTGGCTGAAGGCGCAATTCTTCGGGCTCGGAAGCGCAATTATACTCCGGAGACACCCAGAGAGAGTGGAAGTCGTGTGTTTGAGGGCGGGGCGAGAGAAAGAATTGTTGAAAACATTCTTCCTACTTGAGACACGATGTGAAAATAGTTAAGCGTGGGAAAAGTATTCGCTTGTAACAGGGAGAAATAAGGACGAGGGACCGAAAATACAGGATAGTGAATCGGATGTAAGATGGGCGAATGCTATCTGACGAGAAAGACTGATTATATTCGGTGACAAGTATTATGGCCAGTAAGAGTCTAAAGTACCAGTCGATGTGCGTTAAAAGCTTAAATAAATCAACTGTTAAACATTATTTATAGTGTATTGTTAAAAAATGTGTTCTATCAAATACTACACGTATTACGCTGTTTATTCGATAGGAATGTTTTCAGTATATTTGCGGGAAGGGATGTTCGGAATTTGAATATTTTAACGAAATGCACTCATCTTGTTCTCCTTAACTTATAATATGCATTATATTAATATTAAAAGTTGCCTCTGAAAGGCTATTAAAAAAATTTGAGCAATATTTAGAATTATTTGAAATATTTAATTAATCTAAGGTGCTCATTAAACTGAAAAAGCAAAATAATTTTTAATAAGTTCTAACTGAAAAACGCAATTATCTTTATGCAAAATATTGAATTGCCTCTTGAGATAAGGATTCCTTGATCAAAGTCTCATAGTATCTCCGACCCTCAATACATTATTTTCAGGGAAAAATCATTGCATTACTAATTTATAAAGAATTTGCTGCCACTACTCCTAAATTTATTTTAATTTTCCCTGTAATTTTTAAAAATATTATAGTAGGTGTTGTTTAGAACTAAGTTTCCTGTAAAACGCGTATATATACAGGGATAGAGAGATGGACTACTGACCGGAGGGCCTTGGTCCCGGGCAAACCTCTTTGAGTACCCTCAGCTCCACTTAAGCTATGTGATTTCCCGGCTGCCAGATCTTCCTGGGAAACCATAACCGGCACAGGGAAAGGAACTGGCTCTCTACTCCGCAAACACCCGCCCTCTCTCTAATCTCCACTCTTTCCACCTGGAGCAAGCACTCCGTTGCCACGCACATTTATGGCGTTTGTCCAGATTTGTAGAGTGTTAAATAAATGAATTAAAAATGTGAGTTCGGTACCTTTACATTTATACTACTCAATTATTTAAAGAAAAAACCCAATTACGCCACTTACAAAAAACAGAATAACGTTACACCTGCTATTCTCTAAACTTAATGTCCCTAGCGAGGTTGTTGGGTCTTTTTTAATCGCGAACATAAATTTACACCAATTTGACCCACTTGGTCTAAACATACTTTGCGCTGCGCTAAATCCCATTTTCCAATATCCTGTAGCCAAAATTCGAGGCATAAGAGACAGAATCGAGTAGAGGATATTTAAGAGGAGCCTAACTTCAGTTTTGTTGAATTACCTTTAATTATTAAAAAGGGTAGGAGTACATATTTCGTTTCCACCAACGGAAAATGTTAAAATGGATTTTTATATGTTGTTAATTTCAAATAACTTTTCCAAAACCGACTGACTGACAAAAATCTCATAAGTTTCTTAAAAATTTGAATGAAATCACAGTAATAGTAAAAAATACACTAGCCAGTAGGATTATCAATTTTTATATTTTCAAATTTTTTATCACCTTTTATTCTTATTTTTTTAAAATATTTTCAACTCCCAAGAAACTGTATATTGAAAAGGATGGGGTAATCACGTATTGCGTTCGTCTCATAAAAACAATCTCAATAATATTACCCATTCCTATACCCATAACTATTAACAGTACCTTATTTCCTTATTTGAATACGTTTTTAAGGAAACTTCAGAAAGATCTCTTTATTTACCGTTTTTAATGAATTATTCCCCAGTTTAATTTGTTCACTTAAATCTCCCCGCCAAAGTTTCTAGGAAAACATTTCAACATATTTACGATTCCATTCCTGCTGAATATCCTGCCTAGGTATTCTTAACTCCGGTTCATTAACCATCATGCAGCTCTTTATTCTAAACCGTAAGAATTCCATTTGCATATGCAGGGTGGTAGTTCAATTGGATAGCAGTACATTTTTTATCTCCCCAAAATAAACCACCTAGTTAAACGCAAAACAAAATATTGAATAATTCAACTATCTTTTCTGAAGACGGCCCATTGTGTTAACAAGTTACAAGTTTGATAAGTTACAAGACCGCCACCTATCTACATCTATCAAATACCTCGCAAGCCTCCGCACGGGCGTGCGGCGGGGGGTGTCAGGTCACCACCACCTTTGGCTTCACACTAATCAAAGGAAAGTGGTTTCCTGGTGCTGCGTTTGAAAATTTTCTGATCTACCTCTTAGCAATGAAGCAAGTTCTAACAAAAATGAAGATAGCCAATAAATACGTATTCTAATTATATTGCTTTGAATGAATAAGAAATATAGACTATTAGATATCACATTTCTTTTCAATAAACATTAACGTAATTACTTAGTGAGTCACTAGCGGATTCGGTCGCATGAAAATATAAATTTTGAGAGGAAAAGTACCTGCAGGTAAAAGGGGCATTCTGAAAAGTAAGAAAATGGATTGGTGTAAGCGATGGAGACTGTATTGGGGTTGATTTTGGTGGAAAGAGATAGGTTGAAAGAGAAAGGTGGAAAGAAAAAGGTGGAAAGAGAGGCTATGTGGTGATGGTAATGCAGCTCTGCCGGGGAAAAAGATCACCTATTCAATATGGACTCAAGGGAAATATTTAATAAAATTTCACTATCCATCAAGGCTCAGTATTTTTCTAAAATATTTATAGTCCTATTTAAATGAAATTAGTGATTATATGGAAAATGTGGACGTAATTTACAAAACTGGAAAATCTCTTCGAAGCTCCTTTTGAATGCTCACCTAAAAGATATGTCTTATACATTTTCCCCAGAGTTCAGCTCAGCATTTCCTGAATTAGTGAAAGACCAAATAAATTTATGGTTTATTCTCAGAAATAGACATCCAAGTACTCCCACCTTGCTTGGCCTGCATTTATTTTAACTATGCGTGGGTTGGATTCGGGTCACAATAAATTAACTCGGAGAATTCAAGTATTCCTGGAGACTGTAGGAGACACTTTTTCTCTTATTTGTGTATTTGGATAATTTTCCAATTTTTTACCTCATCTGACTCTCTTCAAAGAAGTATTCCATAGAGTACACACTATAAAGCGGTTCAGAACGAATGGCGATAGACATTGAAGAAAACTAAGTACCCACGGGGGTGGCACTCCCACTCCCATTCCACCCCCTCCTCTACTATCAACCTTCTCCAACTATATATACCTCATGTTTAAGAGAAAGGCTCTGTACCTAAAGATGACGCCGTTGCGTCGAAACTAGTTGTACCCTTGAATAAAACTCGTGGAAAAATACCTAGTGGTTTTGATTTCATTTTGAAACTTTAGTTATGTATTATGTTTATCACTTTATGTACATGGTACGCTGTAAGTCCCCACGAGGTTTGGAAGGGGTGATTATACACCAGGCATGCAAAACAACACTTTAAATTTTTAGACCTTCACATGGATGTTTTAGAAATATATATATAAATAAATATCCATGTATATATATATATATTTATGTATGTGGATGAATATATATTATATATATACACACACACACATATATATATATATATATATGCGCCGTATGGCGGGACTTCATATTTGAATGTATATATATATATATGTATATACATATAAAATTATCCACACATATATACATATTTCGATATATATTTCTTTATATATATGCGAAAAAAAAATATTTTCATTCCCAATAAAAAGAGACGTTTCAGGCGTGATATGGTGGAATAACATGATAAAATAAAATTGGCAATTTTTCACAAAAAATAAAAATTTATTAATACGACCGGTTTCGATGCAACTACATCATCATCTGGTGACCAGATGATGATGTAGTTGCATCGAAACCGGTCGTATTAATAAATTTTTATTTTTTGTGGGAAATTGCCAATTTTATTTAATTACCCATGGAAATAGATTAAATGTGAATGAAAATACACAATTATCCCCTACATCAGCAGGATCACCCAGCTATTTTGAAAATACGTAGTTAACAATGATTTCTCCGCGAGATAATTTCTACCTTAGTTTTGACTGATTGAAAAACTTAAGCATAATGGAATTGTATTCTCGTATTGTAGTTGGTGAAACCCGACAATGTGACCATGTTGTGAAAAAAATCGGCGTTTGAAATACAGTTGTTACATCAATCGCCCTTCTATTCGAAGATAGGTAAACTTGTCCATTTCCTGAAGACCCGTTATTACACTCCTTGCGCCTGGTTTTGGCTAGGGATGCATCGTAAAATTTAAAAAATGTATCAAAGAAAAAATTGATAATTTCCCCGGGCAAATTCGCCCACGCGTTAACCTCCAATCCTCTATTCTATCCGACTGCTTCTGATTGAAATGAGGACTCGGGGTTCTGGTTTGCAGGGAGCCCGGAGCATTGTATGAAGTCATCCCGGTGGCGGAGGAGGCTCCGAGGATATTTTCGCTTTTGGATGCTGTACCATCAGGGAGAGGGGGATGCGAATCAAAGAAGGGAAATTAAGAGGAATGCGAGGATGGGACGACGGTATTTGAGGGAGAGAGGAGAAGATGGGGCGTGTTAAGGGCTGAGAAGGGGAGAGGGAGATAAGAAGTGGTTCTGAGGAAAGAATAAGGTGTTTGCGCGGAAGGGCGGCGGCAGCGGGGGATGGAGGGCGAAGGGGTGGGAGAGGGAGGGATGATTGCGGCGTTGAGGGGGAGGAGAGGGTGGTTGGTATAAAAAAGGGCGTGTTGCGGGGAAGCGAGCGAGGGGAGGTGGCAGTGTCGGGGGTGTGAGTTGGAGGGCGGCTGAGGAGGGAAATAAATCACTTTGGAGGAAGGAAAGAAGAGGGCGGAAAGGGGGGGACAAACCGCTCGTTGAGGAGCGGTAGGTGGGCGAATGGGGGGTGGGCGATGGAGGGGGTTGTCGAGTGAAGGAAGATGGTGGACATGAAAGGGAATTTGAAAGGAGGAAGCGTGTTGGAGCTAGGACTGGGAGGGGGTATGGAGAGCAAGATGGAGAGCGAGCTATTGTGGAAAGCATTAAAAATATTAATAAAATTGAATGTATCCTTATTGTTCTTGGACGGATATCCAGTAAAAAATTATTAATGTCCAAAAATTGATATTACTTATAGAAGAACCAGAAAAACAACAAAGCGACGGCGTGTTAACAATTGAAATTTCAGTGAAATTGATCCAAAATATTTATGTTTGTAGATTAGTGCTAACATTGTGAAGAAAATGGGAAAAAATCATTGGCTTTACTGATTATGCATAAATTAAAGAAAATAAACATGGTGAAAACCACGTAAAGGAAACAAGAAGTTCAAAGCAAGCGTTGAAAATCGTTATGAATAATATTAATGACAACAATGAACGAAATTTCTGGTGAAATTGCTAAAATTGCTATAATGTCTTTGTGTGATACAAAAAATTGGTCATATCGGCATAAAAAATGTTCTCAATGCTATATATTTTCAGTTTTTGGATGAATTTGCTGCATCCATCTAAATCTATCGTTTCCTCTGCCAATCTCTCTGTTTCTTCGTGGTTTCTCTGCTCGAACGCCTTCCAAACCTTGTTTCTCGAGATTCAACCCTTTCCCTTCATAGATTCTCTCGCTCTCTTCAGTGGTTCCTTCCTTTCCAGTTCCATTCCTTCCTTCAAATAAATTATTGTCCATCAGAACGTTTTCAATTAATTTTGCTCTCCTCCTTGTCGGTCCCTCTGTAAATTTCTCTCTCCATCCTCTCTTCGGAAGGCTTTTTCTTCATTAACTCGCTATTTCTGTTGTATTGATAATCTATAGTACTTAGGTAGAATTATTTAATATCCATTGTCAACATTTTCTAAAAGTTTAGATCAATGCTATGCTATAAATTTCTGTCTATTACAAATGGCTGATAAGGTAAAATATATGCAATACTAGTATCTGCGAGGTGAATACGGAATATTTTATCCTAAAATATTGTGTATAGCTATTTGCAGATACATAGTTTATCAGTTTTATATACAATTTTCAATTTATTTTTGAGCAAACAAAAAACAACTTATCATGCACATGCTAGCAGTTACTCAATTTTAAAACTAAGTCGTAATTTGATCATTTATAACTCAAACAAAGTGTTCTCTTACACTTTTCTTGGGTGCATCCGTTTATTCAATCCGAGTAGAAAGCATCTTTCATTTATTGAAAATTAGATGGACCTTATGTTAAATTTTAGTGGAAAACAAATGTAATACTAAAACAGTAACATTTAGAAATAAGAACTCTCTCTCTTGAATTCATACGCATACAATTGCATTGTCGAATCGATAAATTACACTGGGGGCTCGTAACAGTGAGCTCTTTCTCGAAATGTTCGCTGCCCAAGCAAACTTTTACAAACAGTAATTTTTTTTAGAAATTCTTCACTTTTTCTAGCTGGAAAATTGCTGTAGAATTCTCCGGATGACATTTTTCGTTGGCACATAATATGTCCGCCCCAGGCCAAGTCAAACAAAAACAGTTATGCTCGAGGTGTTTTCTATAATGCGAAGTTATATTTCTAGGAAGATAACTATGGAAAGATGAACGAGGATCCAAATACGCCTTTGTTTTTAATATTTCTGTTAGGTTGTTGGAGTTCTCTTCTAGTCATTTGTGGGACAGAGCCGACAGTCGGCGCTCCACAAGGAGGCTCGCTATATCGACCTTCGGAGTGCCGGGGGGGAGGTAGTGCAACTACATATTTCATCGCAAGCCGCCGCAGGGTCACGTGGGAGGGGATGTTTGAACATCAGCCTTCAAGGAAACTTTGCCAATGGATCATGAAATTTAGAAGACGGTTGGGTGTGTTTTGTTTTCACAGTGCTTGTACGGTTTTGACTGTCGTCGTCCTGTTTCAATCGCGAATCGGGCGTAAGGGAAAAAAATGATTCCTCACATTGACTTAGTTGAGAGTTTATTTCCTTAACTACTCGTTTGGTCTTCCCCAGGGAACGTATCATTGTTGGGTGAGAATTATTTCCTCTGCCTTGGTTGTAAACTCATTCCATTTATATTACTACATTCAAAAGCATAACTCTTGCATGATTACGTCCAGAGAAAATCGATTAGTCTTGAATTTCGACGCAGTGAAAGCATTAAGAATGATTTTAAAAAATACAAGAAAATTTTCGGAGAGTTAAAGTTATAGTTTGATGAAATTTATTAATGTAATTTCCTTATTATCAATCCCAAAAATATCACTGAATCGTCGTCTTGCAGTTAGTTCTTTATGCTAACATACATGTGCATCAGTAATTCCCTATACTATCCTCTGTGCCATCAAAATAGTAACTAATGAAGGGAAATATTAAAGATGAAGGTGTAAAGCTAATTCACAGATGCATCTTTTTATCCTTTACAATTCTACTTCAAACCGTAAAATTATTAATTTCTACATCAACAGTGAGCGATGGAAAAAGCTGGCAAAATGTAAATAGTTTCAATATTTTTTGTAATTGAATTGGGTCGTTTTATTTCCTTGTGTGCATTGGTGTGGGGAATGAAGAATACAGTAAATAAAGACAGAAAGGAAAACAAATGTAAAAATACTAGGTATGGTAGGGAAGGATAGAGAGTTGTTGGGGGAAGTCCAAAGGAGACAGGAAAAGTGGATGCAGAACTTTTTGAATGGCGGCCACATTTTAAAGACTGTAATAGAGGGAGAACTTTAGGCAAACGAATTATGGGGAGAGAAAGAAAAAGCATATTAGATAGGATGGAAGGACATAGATGTCATGGCTTTATCTTGTTTGTTAAATGACCGGTTAGGGTGGGTTTTCGCTCACCGGGACGGTGTATGTGTGCCCGTATGGGCCGACAATGAACGCTTGGACATATGCGGAATTGAAGAACAGTTTAATGCAGTGTAAAAGATCACTGGCAATTATTTCGATAAAAAAGGAAACCTACACTTTCATGTAATATTCGTTTTCAGTCCTCATTTTTCTAGAAATCGTATTTCACTTCCTCATTTTGCGTAGTGTATCTAAACGAATCCTAATGTTCAATATTTTTTTGGCTATGAAAGAAGTTTATTATAATTAACAATAGCTTTATCTACATTTTCAGATAACCCTCGTCCTCAATCCTTGGTTTTCCAAAAGTTGTGTTTCAATTTCTTCCTCTACACAACCTTTACACGAATCTCTTGTTTCAGTTATGTGATTAATTCTCAAGCAACTTTCTTATAAGTCAGCATGTTTATAGAAAGGCGTTTTAGACGAGGAACCATTTACTATTTTGATGCGTGCAATTCAGAAATGACGCCCGTCTCGGGAATACCAAGCAAATATTCGTCATCACAACTTGCTAGCTTCCCCCTATCGACAAATCGTCTTCCCTTCCCCACGGTCTCTAACATCAGCCGCCGCAATCCCTCTCCTTCCACCCTCAAGGCCGTTTCTGTTTCCTTCGCTAAGTTTGATTATTTCTTTGGTTTCGACCGTTGCTTCAACGGGAAGGTCTATTGCTCCCCTAGGCTTTCTCCTCTATGACTTCTTCAATTTCTCAATGTCGAAAAGCGCATAAGTCACAAGTGTAACTCATTCCGTCCGTCATGCTGTCAAGAAAGTAATACCTGTAACTTGAGCAGATTTCCGTCAACTCGATCGATAGGGTTTTTATCTTGACCACGTCAGGAAAGTGCCCACATTGAAGGTGCTGACAAGCCTTCTTTCGCCTTAGCAGGTACTGTGGACATAGAGGAAGCCATAACTGCGGCTTCTGTTAGTGTGTCATTAGCGACCGCCCATGTGTGTCCTTCAAATAAACGATAAAAAGGGCTATAGTGTAGGGAAGTATTAGATTACCAGATGTATATGACAGGGCACAAAAATAGTTAGGTTGTCTGGTATATCACAACTCAAAAGTATAGGTATAGGACGAAGAAGAACACAAGATAACAAAGTGGTTTATGTTAATTGTTTGGAACAGAAATTTAATAAAAATAAGGACTAAGGGAGGACTCTGCTGGCAAATAATTATGTGTATATGTTGGTGTTGCTTTTAGTTACCGTTTTAAATGATTTCAACCAACTTTATCGCTCGGATGAGACGAAATAAAAAAATTTAACGACGCATAAATCATGGTGTATGAAGATAAATATGAGATATATTTGGTCTTTAAGGGGAGAGAATTAGTGAGGTTTGGAGTCGTCGCACATTTTATATGATTGGGGTGAGATACTAAATTTACAAATGGAAAAAACCGAATGAAAACACAAGGTACGATAAATAAAGTATTTATATGACGAAATAATCATAATTAGCGTGGTCTATTGAAAGGAGTTTAAAAAATGTTGATGAATATCTTGAGAGGTAATCCTATGTTGAAAATTTGATGGAGGAATAGCGTTGTTTAAGGGTTGCACTTTGGGCATATTGTTTTGTATTTTGGACTGAGTGAAATGGATAAAATTACGTGGATTAAAAGGAAACTGTGGTGGAAGATAAAATGTCTCTTTTAAAATTTCTCTGTTATTTATAATTTTACACAAAATTCTAATGCAAAAACTTTGCAGGAAAATATCTACTTTTTGCTGGTTACGTCTTTCAAACTCTAAAAAGAGCAATCAGATTTTAAGTATGCCAAATCAAAATAGAGTTTTTTCGTATTGTCCGTAAGTAAATTCGTCATATTTAATGTGTTGGACTTAGATGAAAACATATTTATAATTTTTGCTACTTTCTGTAAGATCTTACAAAAATATCTGAACCTTTAGATAAGTTTTCTTTTAGGGTTATAAAAGGTGCTGAAATGATTAACCACTTATTTATCAAATAATACGCGAGATTTTTCAAATATGCAAAGGAATTTTCCAACCAATGTTAACAAGTAGGACAGGAAAATTACAATAATTAATGAGTCGTCTCAAATCGAAATTAGATGTTCAATCCCCCACAAAATCCCTCCGTGTTGGGTTGCGCCGTAGGTAGGGGTAGGGAAATAATCTTTAATAATCGTTGTTATATGATCAGATGTTAAATTACCAGTTAGCATTTGATATGCAAGACTTTCTAAAAGTATACATCCCTAAACCATCTCTTATTAAGACCGAATGTTCGGTGCAAAATCAAATTTGATCTCTGTTAGAAGTAGTGGCGTATATAATGGCAGCTTGGGGTATTGTGATCATCTACACGCGACGCTCTGCTCACTTCACTCTAATAAATGGCTGGAGCTCTAATGCCTCATGAGAAATGTCCTTATTAGCAAATTGTAGGGGACGAGATAGATGAGAGCTATACGTCTTGCTGATTCAGACTTCTTGCATCGTAAACCGCAATGGAAATGGTAGTGCATTAGAGACTGCATAGCGTGCGATTTATTTTGTGCAACTCATGGCACCTAAATTTCATTTATTGATACATCATACTTAAGGTTGTACACAGATTAAAGTTGTCAATTAATTTAAAAAATTTATATTTTTTTATGATAAAACTGAATAAAAATAATTATTGGATGCTTCTTATTGAGAATAGTGCACATTCGGCAAACGGAAAACTACATATCTGTATACATATACGTACATATATATCTTAGACTCCATGTTATTATTCATTTTCGAAAAAAGTTACTCCTATTTTCTTTCGTAACTTTCAAAGTGAGTAATGAATAGCATTCTTGAAAATGGAACGAAAATTTCACAGTTTTGACATAATAATAAAACGATTTTTTCCTTGATGAAAATTAAAAAAAAATGAACGAATTGCAAGCGCCCTCCGTGTTGATAAAAAGATATATTGCTGAAGAAATACGGTAGGAGAAAACAAACTAATTAATAAAGATCTAGAATATCTAAATATTAGATAAGAAGAGCGAAAGGGCAATGGTTATTCGTGAAAGAGATTGATGGGGATGAGCTTGTAATTACCAAGAACTAAAACGTAGACGGATACGAGGAACCAGAGGTCCATTGGATGAAAATGCATTGTCTACTGTGGCTGAAAATACTTCTCTCGGTTTCAATTGTTTATTGTTTAGTGTTATTTCTTCATATCGTTAATACCTTCTTAGAAATTAGTTCACTTTTAAGAATGTAAGGATTACTCGTATACTACAGCGTATGGTAGGATCAAATTTTATGATTGAGGTGGTGGAAAATTTTGAAACTGGTAAATAGAAATCTGAGTTACGAGTACATTTTTTCTACCCCAAATTTTCTTTCGGTGTGGTCTACGTTTGGTAGGGTCAGGGTGTGTAAGTATTTCACATGTCTCACGCATCGGAGTTCCACTTAAACGCCATTTACTCAATCACCGCGGTCATAAATCTGATAAATGATTTTGCTCTCTGTAATTAATTGTTAAATCTAATTTTTTTGGTCCAATGAAACCCTTGTAAGTACCATGGAAAATTCATTGTATCACACATGTGATATGTTAAGATACTATATATATTTATACATGGTAAAAAAAAGCTTTTTGATAAGAGTTCAGTGGTAAAAGGGATGAAAAGTAAGTTTGTGTAAAAGGTACGATACAAGCATCGCTAAGCCACACCAATCAAGACAATTATAGTCAAAGCTTTTTTTACAGTTGAGTTTTGAAAATATACAGACATGCCTTGGAGCATTAAATGAACTGCAGCCTTATGCTGTTATTCACAGCCATGCGCAGAATTGAATCGAGTGAGATAGGCGGACGTTTTATTCAATCAAAATGCATCTTAGACAAGCTCCTACGGTCTGGTAGCCGCTACTCATTGATATTGTTCTTGACATTTTTGGTCTTGACCTTTGATTTTATTCTTTTGAAATATGAACGTTACCTGTTAAAGGAGTCAATAAAAAATGTTATTCCTTGTGAGTAGTTTCACTTAAAGTATTATTATCTACAAAAAAGTAGATATACATTGCAAAATTATAGGATAAGAAATTGGAAAAGAAAGAAATTCTCGAAATATTTCGAAAGAAGCTGTGACAAAATTCCGGAAAATAATTGACAACACTTACCTTAACTAATACTATAGAGGATATTTGACCAATTCTAGAACTTAGTTAAGGTTTCATAATAAGATAATACATTACCCTGAATCTGAATTCTTCTGTGGGTAGTTGAAAAGTTATTCTTCTTTCTAATCTTTCCCAATTTAAAAGTTTTCAAACTATATTTCTCCAGAGAATTATCTTTTGGGCTAACACAAGTTTGGCACTACTTTTTAGAAACATGTTGCATATACTATGCTGGACGCAATTCGACATTCTATTTTTTAAGACGGTGTCATAATTTCTCGCTTGATTTAATGTTTGGTTAATGTGAATGTCAACTTAACCTGTAGATTACCAAAAAATCCAATACAAACAAATAAGATTACTCATTAGGGAATGCGAACATTTTGAGCTTAGTGACATCGTCAGCAAGCAAGCAGTGCTGAAAACGGATTTTGGCCACAAACAGCGGTTAAAGTTAACCTATAGTTTTAAATAACACAATAAAATCCGTATCAAATATCAGACTAAGATAAAAGTGTGTATCACAAGAACTTTGGTATATATTACACCAGGCGATTACACTAATCACAATAGTGTTTCTTTCTATATCTGAACACATTAACATGAATAATAATTATGTACCGTGCATCTTGATTAAATTATCACACGTAGGTAGCCTTATCTTTTTGGCAGATTTACGTTATTTCCAAATAACTTTATGCTACAGATCCTTCTTTAGTAATTTATACTTTCTGGTAACATAAATACCATCCAAAAGCACAGTTTCTTGGTCATTCTTTCTCTTTAACTAAATGTCTGCCTCGTGTCATGGCCCTCAATACCATTTAACCACTCAATTTTTCGATTTTACATTATAATATTTGAAAATTACTCGGCAACTTCTCTCCACGCATAATTAATTTCCTTCATTATTTCCGAAAGTACATCTTAAAAGGAAATTGAACTATGCTCATTCTTTTGTCTCGTAAACAATGTTTTACACCTACGCAGCACTAAGTGCCACGTTTAGGTTGAAACGTTCTTATCTCTACGTTAGTACTCGGTCTGCCTGCTATCAGCTGCTACCTATTTGCAAATTCTTTCGACAGAGTAATTCACCCCTCGAATTGGAACTACTGTAATGCCTGTTTTTCTCCAAGCAAGTGACAACTATTTGAACTTTCCGCATAACTCAATACGTTATCAAATAATGAATGAAATGGTATTGCTTTAGTCTTCTCTCTCCGTTTAGATGAACTTTAATTCCATGAAACAAGCCTGAATAGTCATGATTTGTCATGAATCTGACCCGTGGCTATAAAAAAGCTACTCATTCTGCCAAATAAACGAATAATAACTAGGAATAAATAGTAGAATAATTAATGTATGCTCCTAAGGAGAATATGTACTTCTCATTCTAAGCAAAAATTACGGTATATATTGAGGCCAGGGTCACCAAAAGGTGATGCAGCAACTAAGAGGATTTTTGATGGCCTTAAGGACAATTACGTGGGGTGTCGTAGACTATTGTGCAGCTGATGACTGGGCATGCCCTGATCAAATACTGGGTCAATTTAATAAAAATTCGGGTTAAATGGAAAAATAATAACGCAATGTTTATACTTCCTCTGGCCTAAAATCTTCTTGTCATGCAATATTTTTCTATGCAGTTCTTTATACCTTCTCCAAGGCTTCATTCCATCGAAAAAGTAAATTCTCTGTCTTTCAGCCGTTTGCTCAATACAATTACCTCTCTAAAGGTAATAACCCCCTTCACTACTGAATGACGTCTTTGCCACACACTTTAATTGCTATGTTGGATTTTAATTTCCTCTCTCATATTCCAACGTAGATTATAAACTTCCTTGGTGTGAGTAAGCCAAGGAATGCAGAAAACTAGTCAATATTATAGGATGATCTACGACAAATTGACACGGTGAATTAACAAAAATCAACTGGGGTAACACTCGGACGGATGCATCTCTATTTGTTGGAATCGCTTAGGTGTATAACGTTTGAATTTACAGTTAATATTCACATGGTATATTGCATCAGTGTACGTTGGCTCTGCTAATGGTGACCTTGTCGAAACTCACACGATAGGAACCCGCAAGAAAGGCTTCTCTTTCCCTCGAAGGCCACCGCAAGATGATGATCCTCAGGAGCTAGCAAAAAGTGAGAGGGACAAGAAACGCACCGCGGCCCTGAGAGCGAAACAGCCCCATCCTTGCGGCCTACTAGCCTTCCCAACCCCTAACCCCCTCCCCCCACATTTTCACCAACCATCCCGTCGAACCCCCTTCTGACCATTCTCTGCAATTCTTCTCCGAGTAATTTCAGCGAAAACGAAGGAAATGAGGGAGAAAGTGAACGAGATGGGTTCGAGGAGGAAGTTGGGAGGTGGAAGTAGCTGGGAGAAGGGGCAGCGGGGGGGAGTAGGGTGGTTATAAATAGGCCATCCGTAAATTGTGGTGTTCTTCTCCTCTGGAAGCCTCGCCCCGTCCCCACCCTCATCCTCCATCCCTTCCCCCTCATATTAATCTTCGCTCAGTTGGGCGACCACGGCGCGGCTGGCTGGCGAGTAGCGCGGGGGAGAGGGGAGGAAGCGAGCCACAACGCACTACCCCAACCCCCACCCTCAGCCCCAACCCTTGACTCCAGCCCGCCCCTATATCCATCCCGAATTACCGTCTTGAGAAGACCTAGCGTTAGTAAAAAATCATATTTTGGAGATCGTACGTAGCGGTGAAAAAGCGATGAGAGAGATAGTGCTTTCTCTCGTTAATGAAAATAAAATATTTAATTTCCCTTGAAAGTGAAAGCTTTGTAAAATTTAACAATAATAATTTTTCACACAGCTTTACCTTTTGCTTGGAAACTTCCCATTTCGGAAAAAGAACGAAAAGAAACAGTGTTATTTATAATTATATTTCATTATCACGATTCAGACTTCGACTCCTTAAGTGATATGAAGGTTACTCAAGTAGCAATGGTCATGAAAATGAATGAATGGTGATAAGTAAGAATGCTTATTTCTCATCCTCAAAGCTAAAATATTTTGATTTTTTTCGTTTTGTCCGTCCAATAATAAGTTCCATAATCATTCTATTCCAATTCCCTTATCCTATATCATTGAGGGCGCGTTTATATAATTGTGTGTACACGAGAAATGGATTTAACAGTCTAGTTGGTGGGCGTTGGGCTTTTGACAGGAGAGTTCGGGCGCACATAGACACTCAGATTTATTCAACCTCTGTTATCTTGCGGAAACCAGACCTTTCTGGGAAACCAATGGAGGCACAGGAAAAAGAACTAGCCTCCCCATGTGAATTGAATACACGGTTGTGCTTAGTACTAGGTGAGCACTACCCACACATATCAAACCAACCTTCAGGCTGATAACTACGTTTTATGCGGAGGTTAAATATATGTTAACAAGTGTGTGTGTCTGTATATATATCTTTGAACGCTCTCCGGTGATACACAAACACATAAATACACAGAAATAGAACATTAAAATATAGAGCTACCAACAACTCCTACATTTCAATAGCTGCCTGCATTTCCCCTTCCCCCCTTGTCCGTTTCCTATTGGTTTTGGTTTACCACTCCTCTCCTCACCCTTCCCCCGCACATGTCTCTCCGCTCTTCTCCAAGAACGCCTTTCTGATGACGACGGTCGTACCGTCGGAACAAAAACTACATGCTGTGAGTATCCTTTCTTTGTCTCTCTATATTTTAATAATATATATATATATATATATATATATATATATATATATATATATATATACTACCATGTATAATCATGAACACAGTAATGAACCTGAAGGTCGGTTTGGTAGGTGATAGTAGAGTTCACCCAGTACTAAGTCCCACGTCGTGTGAATATTCACACATCAGGGTAGGGGGGTCAGTTCCTTTCCCTTAGCCGGTTATGGTTTCCCAGGAAGATCTACGATCCACGTCCGCGATCCACACACATACTTTTTTCTATATATGTATATATATATATATATATATATATATATATATATATATATATATATATATATATATATATATAGTCACTTTCTTGGAAAACCCACGAACGTGTACAATAATGTAAATTCAGAGTTCTGTTCCTAATTCCTCTTGAGAAAGGTGGTTGGACCACCGAAAATTCGAGAACCAGTGAGTCCCTCTTTTGTGTGTTTTGGTTTCTGTGTTTATTGTGACTATTAGTGAATTTACATTATATATATACACATATATATATACACATATAATATATATATATATATATATATATACATATATATATATACATACGCGGGTCGCGGTGGTCTAGCGGGTAGAGCGTTGGAATGCTGACCGGAGGGTCCCGGGTTCGATTCCCGGGCAAGGCACTTTGGGCACCTGCAGTTGATTTTTCGGGTACCAGATCTTCCTGGGAAACCATAACCGGCACAGGGAAAGGAACTGGCCCCCCTACCCTGATGTGTGAATATTCACACGCCGTTGGGCTTGGTACATGGGTGAGCTCTACCATCACCTACTAAACCGACCTTCGGGTTGATTACTGTGTTTATGGTTTTATATGCATACATATATATATATATATATATATATATATATATATATATATATATATATATATATATATATATATATATATATATATATATATATATGTGTGTGTGTGTGTATAAAAACTATTACTGCACAGAACCAAAAACCATACAAGAAACAAAGTCCAACATAATTTAAAAAAATGTTCCATATAACCTCCGAAGCACCATGGTGATTCGAGGACTCAGTGGTGTGCTAGAATGTAGTTTGAAGGTATCACATATAAATTGCTATGGGCAACTCACAAGAGGTACATGTGTCAAGTAGTTGACATAATCATATGAGTTGAACAGTTAGATTCAAGTATCCGTTTTTCCCTTCGTGCAATACACAATCGTCAAATAAATGAGGATGAACATTAAGAGCAACACAGGTATCTCTCCTTTGCAGATCTCACCCTTCCTGCATTCCCTCCAGTACTCACTCATCCTTGACGGCCGTCGTAATATATCCTGCCACATGCTCTCGTGGTGCCTTCAGGGGTATTACATAGGTTTGGATACCTTCCCCCGACTCACACCTTTTGCTTCCTCCTCTTAAGGTTAAAGGTAAAGGGCTTGACCTGACCCCCTCCGGCGAGTTCATGGCGGCCAATTCATCTTGCAACACGTCCATTTATTTTCTAATTGAGCGCACGGTGAACCAGATGGATGAGGAATATATTTTTCGAACAAAAAAGGGTCTCGGTGACGCTACTGTGTATTTAAATATATATATTTACGACGTACACATCGGATATCAGAGACCTTCGGTTTCCCAAACGTCATGCTTAATAGCTAGCCAATTGTAGCGAAAAGTATTCGGAGTAAACGTCCTAATATTTAGTAGCTCTCCGTAAATTACTGCCACCTCAAAACTTCCTTACTACATGGGGAAACTCTTTCCCCATGTTATAAGGATAGGGAATTCAACCAATTAAATTGTGAAATAACAGCTCTTCCCAGGAGTACGTTTGGTGTAGCAGAAAATATTAGTGAGCTCCTGTGAATTTGATGTAGTAACGATAGCGGAGTTTATAGCTTGAGTATTCCGCATCCAAAAACGTTTGCAATGGAGAAATCATTAGCCTAAACGGGGATTCGAGCAAGGGTCCCTCTATTTTTGGCCGAATGAATTAGCCGGGTTAATCCTTTCACTTTTGTGAATGTATCTAGTACGTTCGTGCAGTAGGCTGCTGTGAACGTACCTTTTGCCCATTTTGTGCGCTATAATATTTTGAAAGTTTATAAAAATTATGTTCATCAAAATAAATAATAACATTTTTCCATCAAAGAAATAGTGACTCTTGATTATTGTTACTTTTTCCATAGTTATATTATTTAGATTATTTTATCATTTCGTGAGAAATCAAGGTTACGGAGACACGAAAACCTCCATTTCGCTGCATGTCAAAAGCAGCATTCCGTAGAGAGAACCGATGCGAAAGGGTTTAAGTCCATTTATAGAATAGGATATCCTGTAACTCAATGAAGTACGTGGCCAGAAGTCGAGGGATACGGGTTTGGATCTCATTCTATGCATGTGAGTTCTATTTCACTGTAAGAATTTGCTGTTTTGTATGTGTATATGTTCTTTTAAATGTATCTTTCTTCGTTATGTTTCATAATTTTTATTTTTTGTGGGTTATACTTAATTTATATCATTCATCCTTTCAAAGTATTCTATCAAATATGATCACTTCTACTTACTCGTCTGCGGAGAAGTGTATCTTTCTTCATTGCTTCGTCTTTCTACCTGCCTTCATGATATCTAAAAGAGTAATTCTCCTCCTTCTCTATCCCGCTTAGCCAACATATTCCCTCCTAATACGCCCTTTTGATATCAATTCAAGGAAAATTCAGATACTTTAATAGACAAACTAAAGATACCAAAGCTTGTTCATTTCTCTTTTAAGAGTACTGGACTCCACCGCAATTGATATTTTCAAAAGCCAATGATATTGATCCGCACAGCTTAATTCTGCGTGCAACTAAGTTGCTTGTTAATGGATTCCGAATTAAAGGGTTATGCGCCGAGCAAGAAACTGGTTATACGCCTAAAGTGTAATAGCACACAATTCACTTGCAACACCTGGAAAGGGGCATGAAAATATAATTTATATTCGGTAAAAATGATAAGATAATTGATGCCACTATTGGCAATCTTCTGACTAATTGTTTTCTTCTATTACCTTTGGAAAAAAATAGATAATTCTTTTGTTATGAAGTATTTATAAAATTGTATGAGTTTGACAAATAAATCAGCTTTTAGCACATATTAGACGCCTGCATTAGCGCTGTAATTTTGAATATACTATATTCTATTGTTTCAGGCTTCCCTTCGTGGGAGTATTTAATATCCATGCTAAAAAGAAAGACTTGTACTTTTCCACAAATTTTCTTGGGTACAACGCGTTTCACCGACTTACGGCATCATCAGATATCTGATGATGCCGCAAGTCGGTGAAACGCGTTGTACCATATAATAAAATTTGTGGAAAAGTGCAAGTCTTTCTTTTTAGTATGGATACTGTAATTTTGAGCCGCATACTAGGTCACAAATGTGTTATTGATGTTGAGGAATCGTTAAAATGTCAAAACATTTTACTAAAATAGATTTTTCTATTTGCGAGTGATTATAGTCTCATATATTAGTGATTCTTTTAGTAAATTGTTTATTTTAGTTATCAAAGTTCAAAATGTAAGTACTGCCCTGAAAATTTGTGGATGTTAGTATATAATATCATTGAATTAGTGAAAACTTCAGAACGCATTGGAAAACTGAATGAAGTTTCTTGGGAAACATCTCGAAGACTCTGGGAATTAGGCGATGGCTTGAGAGGGGACGACCTGATTTTCAGCGTGTCACACTTCCCCAATTTCAGAGCCCCCATCATTAATTCACCGCCATCCGACGGTTCACCTTTTAGAGAAGGACCGTTCCCCCTCTATGTCAGTCCGAACCTCTAATGAACACACCCTCCACCCTCTTCCTTCCCCACTGAGTCAGATCTCTTCCTTACTTGGAGATAGCGCATTCCTCCTCTTTTGTGGTACTTGTTGAAGTAGCGCAGGGAATTTTCAGTTGATTGACTTCATTGAGATACCTCCTTGATTTTTTGTAACGATTTTTTCCCCCACAGCTCTTCGTATCTACCACTTGTGTTATCACTCCTTCATCTGTTGATTTGCGAAAAACATTCCTTTTGAAGCATCAGTGGCAGCGGTAGAAGGAATATTCTTACCACGCTAAGTGCCATGTGCAAGGTGAAAATTTCCTTCCTTTCAGCTAAAATGAAAGCTTTTTCGAAGACTTAAACATCTAAATTGCCCAACGCTTCGAGTAAGTGTTATTTTTATTCGTTATACATGCATGGTATTATTAAGGGTAAAAACTTATTCACTAAATTGAGCGAACTAATTTTGGGAAAGAACATATGCTCTTGTGGTCTGCCATTTGACCGGGGACCAAGAGCCCACTACACAAAGTGGCACTACTTTGATGGCACTTGTTTGTATTTTGTTTGAAGAGTGTTTGCAAGATTAAGAAGAAAAAGTTACTCGGAGGAGAGAAGACTTTTGGGAAAGAAATGTCGACAGACATGAATATTGGTCGTCAGTATGAATGAGTAGATTGCTGAGTCTATCTAATTTTAGGATTCATTACCTATATCGATGATCATGAGAATACCTTTGGTTTGTGTTTTAAAAAAACCTCTCGCGTAATGCATAGTGTAAATGTGAACAAATTCCTTTTTATGAGTGATTATTCTGTTCCGTAAATTCTTATCAATCACAAGCGATAAAAACACCATTTTTTCCTGTGTGATGAAGGATCATAATCCTAGATTCCAATATTGACTGTATCATTCCGTTGACAACATACATGTACGTACCACTCCAAGGAAATGCTAAAAAATAATGAAATTCGCAAATGTGCTAGTCGATCGGAGACCAACTCTAGGTTTCATGACCGTTGCTGATGATCTGATCGAATTTCACGGATTGGAGTTGCCCGTAGAATTGTCGATACTACCGATGCTGTCCACACCGCCTCGAGGGTTGATTGGACTGCGCAGAGTCGAATTTCGTCTCTATAGATGCCAATCCCCACGGCCCTAGTTGTTGATTTCTCCTTAAACCCTTCCACCATTTAGCCCGCCGTTCCTGCTGATACGGAACCCCAGGTCCGTTGCTGATCCAGCTAAGCCTCAATCGGCCCGGAGGAGAAATCTTCCAACGGGCCCGCCACACTCCCGCCTCCGCGGAAATCTCCACTCCCTCCGTCCAAACGCTCCCTCCTCATCAGGGATTCCTTATGAGGAGGGCTTCCTCCCTTTTGTGCCCGCTTCGGGGAACAGGAGATGGGGCCGACGGGGGCCTCCCCTCCTCATCCCCCAACCCATCACGCCGGCCGGGGAGCTTGCGGGTGGGCGAAGGGTTTGCGGAGGCCTTTTGGGAGATGATCATTCGACCGGAATTGTAACTACCCACTCCCAACCCACTCACACGTGCAGATACAAATCCTTCGGTTGCCAAGGCTACGCCGACGCTAACGCTGTCGAAACGATCAAGATCCCCACATCTCTCCAGACCTCACAAGACGCTGAGGGAAGCCTTTCCGAGAAGAAAACCATCATCATAGCGAGACAAAAATAAAAAGAATACCCACTTAAGTTAGAGAAGTGAGAAATGTTTTGCGTATCCCGGTTCTGCACCGCGGGACAAAATTAATTGGATGAAGCTGTTAGAAGAGCCTTTAAGGGGTGTTATTACGGGTGGCGATATGGACGGATGAAAATACATACTAGTAATAAAATGTAATTGGGAAACATTTTCTATATTTGCACCATTCATATTGTAAACATAGTGCTTCGCTATTCAACTTTATGACCTAGATTATCCAGTTTGACAATTTTATGTAAAAATGGACATTATACGCGATCATATGCCAAATGGAATAAATGAGAACTAAGAAATGCCCTAGTAGAAGTAACCTAACGTCTGTTGAATGAATACTCTAGTGTGACACCAAAAAACTATGTCGTGTTACTTAACCTAGCATAGCATATTTGCATAGCATCTTAGGATTTTGCATATCAAAATTATTATTAATTACTAACATAAATTTAGTAAAATATCTATCGATATTTCCTGTGATAGACGTACAACGGTTTAGGTGTAGAGTGAGGGTTTTTAATCCTAATGGTGGTTTTCCGAAGGGAAGTAAGAGACGATAGCAAACAAAGAGGGATGATAAATATCTCTATCACGTAGCCAGTAGTAAGGTACAACACTATATATTCGTAGCCATAACGTACACCTATTTTTCGAACAGTTTTATTTTCTGTTTTTAGATGATTGGTGTTAAAAATTTGAAAGAAATGTAGCTCAAAGGGAACATTTCTGTACCATTTTGACGAATATGGAAAACATTTTCGTTGAAGGGTTTCAAAAAGTGGTGGTAAAATATTAATGTGGAGAACTCAAGTGAATTATAAAGCTACACATAATAAGCGAGACATTATAGCTCATTGATCATAAGCGTTTTCGCTGTTAAAAATCAAATTAAAATGCTTTCATTTTTTGCACATATTGCTTTAAATGGACCAAATACCACTTTATGGTTAATATGCCTTGAAAAGAGCATGTCATATTGATCGCAAATTGGAAAGTTTGTTAATAATAAGTGGATTCCTACGATTAGAATATATTAAAATATATATTAATTTCTTTAACGAGAACTAAACACTATTTTCAATATTGAGTATGAGCTACTGAGATCTAATAAGGTAATGCCCGGAAACATAAATATTCTCTTTGCAATTATTTACCCCGTTCCAGATAAAAAATAGACTAACAATTTAATTCTAGCCCAAATTGAGGAGATCGATAAATTATTCTTAAAAAAAATTAATTAAAGCCAAACACTAGTAGCAAGAACAAATTTCCTTCTGTGGAGAGAAACTGATTTAAATGAGATTCGAAGGAAATAATGACGACCTAAAGAATAGAGAATTTCGGAAAAAGATGTACGGCACAGCAGGTTACGGGGCATAGGAGGGTGTTCGGGATTTAACTCACAAATGACTCTCTCGCATCACAGTGATAATAAATTGCCAATGAGGAAGCGGTTTACTAAATTTAGTCTGAACCTTTTATTATAAAATACATGTAAGTTCTCTAAGAGAACCGAAAACTTGTTCTTTTCATGATCATTCTGTTTGAGAAACGTGCAAGATCAAGTAGTTGAGAAAAGGCTTCATCCATAGTTTTTGGCCATTTTAACAGAATTTTCAGAAATATAAGGGAGTGTATTTTATGCCAAATGATAGTCAAAATGCATGAAATGAACGATGGAATGGAAGAATAATTGTTGTGTGGGCAAGAAAAAGTGTGAGAAAAGTTAGGTTAAGAAATAGTAAGAAAAAGCATTGAGTGGTTTCAGACTTAGTTTCGTATAAGGAGGTTATGTAATTCAGGCATGTTCAACCATGGTTCATCTTAAACCTTCCTTAAACGAAAGGCGGAATAAGGATTTATTCGAAATAAGGAATAATTAATACGAATAAGGAATTATTAATTAATAATATGATATACCGAGATTTCCACAAAGCGTACAAAGTTATTCGTTGCATTATCTACCTTAGTACTGGTCTCTATACACTTCCTACTTTTCAATAAGTTTCCGAAATATGGCCAAAATTTAAGTGTATATCCTAGTTTCAAAAATGAATCTGGGATTTATCTGTTCTTAGGTTAGCGTTAATATAAATGATAATATACAGTTCAGTTTGAATGGCTTTAAGGAGAATATTAAAGAATATTTAACATGGAAATTGACAGCGTGAATATTTCCTACTGTAAATAAACAGACCTCTTCCATAATATTGAAATAAAATGACAGAATTGGAAGATTCATAATTTGATGAAGAGTATTATAGAGTACCATCGTTCGTCGAAAGCTCTCCAAATAAAGAAATTGTCGCAGAAAACGAAAAAATAATATTAGATGGAATATGAATAGGCAAAAATCCATGGAGAATCTAACAATCACGTAAAAATTTGTCTAGAATTCAAGCAACAATTATTGTTAGCATGCATTTTTGAGCGTAGGAAATTCTCTGTCGATATGAAGTGTGAACAAGAGTAAAAGTATAGAGAAAATAAGAAAATTTTGAAACACGATGATACCAGAAAATTGTAAAGTGATTGATTAAAAATAAAATCTCAGTATACTGGGTGATGAAAAACTGTGAAATCTCTGAAAATGGAAGTAATGAATTTATCAGTGACACTTCGAGATCAGAAAGCTTCCCGAAAATCATTTTGCAAGTCAACAAATTGAATCATGGGAACATTATAGTCAATATACACATATAAAGTGCGGTTTTGAAGTTCCCAAAAATCTAAAGCAATTAGCACAAACTGCTACTAGTCTAAACTTTTGTTCAATGTTCGTGAATTGTCTACTTCTTCAGAAATCCTATCAACCTCCATTCGGTTTGTTAAGTTTTTCCCTTCTCTGCTTGTCCAAAATGTTGCCCTCTTATTATAGGCTACAGCGTCCCAAAACCTGTTAATATCTCATCCCTCCCACTCGTCTTTTTCGAATTTCCCCTGGTAATTCGCTCTCCTCTCCTGAAATGTGTACATCTTCAGCGTTTGTCTTTCTCTCCGACCGACTGACTTATATTTCCCGTTATTTTCCATGCTCACATTCCAAAAACATCTAATCGACATTCACCTCATTTTGCCTTAAAGACCAAGTTTCCCAGTCACACGGCAACGTTCCATATTAGAGACTTAACCATTCTCTTCTCTGCTTAACTTCTTAGACTTCATCTGATCCCTATTTTTTGCAGATTCATCATTTCTGCATAAAAATAATTTCCTAGCTTCACTATAACAGTTGCCATGTAGACTCTGCGTTGATTAATAGTTTTTGTGAAAGGTTTATACTGGAAGAGGTTAAAAAAAGGATTTTCCTTCAAAAGAATTTATTTCAAGGAACATTATGGAAAATCTCTATTTTAATTGCAATATTAAGTCAATTATATCGGTTTTCGGGTACTCGATAATGCATGTGGTCAATTACCACCCCCTGTAGTTAGTCTAATTAATCTTCGAATTAAGGCATCAATTATAGGAATACGACGGTAAGTGTTTGAACTAATGCATTGATTTGTAGTTACAATTTCAGGAATTATTAAACACAACTACAGTTTTAAGCCCGAAGGCCGGGTCGTTAGGTGAGGGTAGACCTCACCTAGAACTAGCCAACGGGGTGTGAAATTCACTCATCAGGGTAGGGAGGGCAGTACCGCAGATGGTTTCCCAGGAAGCTATGTACCCAAAAATCCACACAGCTAAAGCAAAGCTGAGGGTTCCCAGGGGTTTATGCGGAAATTGAACCTGGGTAACACACTCCAACGCTCTACCCACTGGTCTACTACGAGCGATAATGACTTCTGAGAATCGAATTGAGTCTTCAAAGTGACAAAAACAGAGTTGTAACTTTAATTGTTTAAATAACAATAGTTCCGTAACACTTTACATTATATAGAAACATAGAGTATCATAGAAACTTTGGAAAAATATCCACCTAATGAATATTACAACAAATGCATATTTTACTGAATAACGTGTAAAGTGCAAGTGAAAGCATCTTAAAGGAAGATTGGAGAAACTACTTTCATTAAACTAGGGGCATGGGTATTTGAGTACCTAAAACCTTTTCGTATACATTATTTTTTTTATTATTCTGCTATTAACAACCAACAGATGAGGAAAAAAATGAAATCATGGTATCATCAGGTATCATTCTGATTCTTTCAACTACTTCTATGATTTTAGGAATATAAAATATCACATCCTTGACATTTATTTCATCCGACGAAAATAACATTGATGACAAATAAGAACTGCGAATGAATCCAGGAAGGGCGCTGCGGTAAAGTTATTTGAAACTGAAAAATCGATGCTCAATGGGAACGGACGAATGAAGGAAACAAGAGCAATCAGTCAGGGTTGACTTGAAAAGGAGAGAGACAGTTGAAGCACGACGCCGGCGATGCATTTAACGCGACCCGCCACCAATCCATCCCAAAGTGGATTGAAACTTTCTCGACTCATTAGAGTGGGTTAAGGGACGAGAGCGGGTGAGTTCATCGCTTCTATACCGCGACGCAAGCGCCGCCGGGCGGTTCTAAAATCGCTTTAAAGGCTCCGCCACACACACTAGCTGACACACCCACAGATTCGCCGACACCGACGATTTGCCGCGGGAGTTGAACAAAATCCGCGGATGAAAGCCAGCCGCAGCGTTCGTACTAAAAAAAAAACAGAAGAACGCGATTCCCTGTGATAAAACAGAAGAGGGGAGGGAGCTGCGCGAGGTCGTTAAAGAATCGGATACGTAAAAATCGAAGACATCACCCGAACGAATGAAGCGTTTGCGAAGAAAATATAGTTTTCGACCTCAGAAAATTTCAGAAAAAATGTCTTGTATCTTTTTTAGGTGGAAAAATTTTCAGACTACCTTTGTATTAACCATAAAGATGGCTAAGAAAATTGAATATTTCCTTTTTACGCGTTAAGGGGCGTAAAGTAAAATGAAATCGATAAATTTGCGAACGAACTTCGGTCCAGATCAGTTCATTAGAATTGCTATCAAATGTTTTTTTAAACTGTGAACTACTTTGATCTTATTATCTAGTTTCATATCCACGTTTTTCAGGCATAAAAAAACCCCTTGATGTTTCTTTTCTTTTTTAGTAGCGTTTTATTTTCGAGAACGAGCGGCAGATTTTTATTTCCGCATTAAACTCAATTACTCTTAGTATTAGTAGTAATTTTGGGGAGGCGACCGACAGCTGAGGTTATTCGCGCCATTAGGGATGGACGGGAAAGGGTGCAGGGAGAAGGGAAACCCGGCGTCGGCATTAGCCTGCTCTTAACGAAAGGCGCTAATGGGTCCGCAACTTAACATTCCATCCGACGGATGGCGTACTCACTCAAAGTGCTCTCCACATAGCACCTCAAGTAGGGATCGGGATGCCACTGAAAAATATCTGCCACCTCTAGGATTCAGACCCTGGCCCTCTGGTTGGGAAGCCAGTACGTTTGCTACCGCAGCATCTCGATCCCTTAAATTAGTCTCCATATATCTTTATTGATTTCAATTTTATTCCAATTGAAAATTATAAAAATATCAATAAGCTTATTTTTCTTTCATAACTTGTATCGTTAATCCGTAACATGTGTATTTATTCTTTGCTTGTAACTATATTAGCTATTTGGAGCGCAAATTGTTTACATGTACATTTTAAAACTATGTTTTTCAATTGTAACAGTATTGCGACTTGGGAAGGTTGATGTAAAAAGAGAGACTCTTCATGCCTCCATCTATTCTTTAAAAGAATATCGTACAGTTATTCACATTTTCACACAGAAATCAACCTTCCTATTCAGTGTTAAGTTTCTTGTTGTGCACAATTTGACCCTGTTCTAGCATTTCACATTTAAAAAATAAATACCTTGGTAAATATGCCATACTGTCAACATCGACTATAAATAGGTCCTATCACCTACAAACATACTTTATCTCTAAATAAGTATTGAAAGACGTGCTCCTGCATATGCATAATATAATTGAAATATTAGTGGATAATTTTTCCAGTATTGCGGTGTTACCTGATAGAACTCGTTGAAGTTCTATACTATTTATCCATTGAACACTTGATCCTGACAATGAAGTTAAATTGGGAATGCGGATTAATGTTAATAATCTATTCTACACAAACAAACAAGATCTTTTTCTGCTCGAATCATTTTCCTCTCCATTCAGTTTAGTTTCCAGCGGCCGCGACTTTAAAAACAAGATGCATACCGCCAGCTGTAATATATTCTCGTCTTTTCCTCTCGAATATTCACAAACGGGTCGAGAATTCCGTGCTTTGGCGTCGGAGTGTTCGAGAGCAGGTTTCCTTCCGCACATTGCATCCACCGGTACTCGCGTTAACAACTCGACACGTACTCCAGCATTTATCCTGGATCTGCGGCATGACTCTTTCTCTCGGAGCGCGACAATGCGGGCAATCCGTCCCTCATTGGCAAGAGGGACCCTTGGAGTCTCTTGAGTCGACTGAAGGTAACACGTCGTTCCTACTAGTTTCGCTTCTCTCAACTCCGTTGCCTCGAACGCCACAGCGGGGGGTATATCCTTTTCTCGGGAAATACGTTTTACCTTGTATAAATCCTCTTACGGTATGAGAGTGGCTGGTTTATGCTATTAAATACGCATATTTAGGACATGACAAGGGTTTCTTCACAGAATTTGAGGCCTGAATGCGGGCCAAAATCGCGACGACGGAAGTGCATTCTTAATTACCGCATTCGTTTCATCTTCTGAAGCGACAAACAATCCTTCGCGAAACCGCGGAGAAAATATTTCGCTCATTTAAAGAAACATACTTCGTTTCGTTTAAATCTCGTTCTACCTCCAAGTGGCAAACGTAGATGAATGTGGGACATGGAAAGGGTTTACATACACGCACGCACGCATGAAACTTAAATTTGCCATTAATATTTAAGCTTAATAATCATTTAATATCCATCATCAGTGAGTGGATGTAAACCCCTCTACCTTTATGTTCTGGGGACGGAACTTAGAGTCAGGTTTAAAGGGCATTCGGAGCAATTATTTTCTAAGCTCCTCGGTAGTATCGCTGAACTGGCCTGTACGAGGACTTAATGTTAATCAGTCGTTCGCTGGACATTAGTTTGTAAAGTAATACTCGTCTGATTAATTGAACCGTTGAGAGAGAGCATATGCGGAAGATATTGTTCTGCATCAATGGTTCTGTGGTATTTGCTGGCCCGTGGAGTACTTCTAAAGGGAATCGAGGACCGTCTTTTTTAAAAGGTTTTCATTAGAAACACGTGTGAAAAATTTCATGTAAGGAAGAAATAAATGCATATTATAAAGAATAGATGTGTTCTGATTTTATTCAAAACATATATAGGAAAATTAACATATCATACAACTGAATGCGAGCTGTAAACCGACATAGTGTACCAAAATTATTGTTGTTTCCAGTATGTAAAACCTGTCGAAAAAAATAAAAACCTACGCCAAATACACATAAATGTATGTATACATGTATGCATATGAATGAATATTTGCTCTCCATAGAGCGGATTTTCGTGTTTGAATGAATTTGAGGCCGATGTGGCTCGTCTCCTTCTTCTGGCTATGCGTGCCACTAAACGCAATATTCCTATTCTTTATGACGTTGCATGATCTTTCGTACTACCCTTTCCTCTTGTATCGTTGTCATTTCTTGTTTGGTGGCTAAAACAAAATTCTAACGCTATTTCCTGGCCAAAAAATCGGTGAACTTGTGTGCATAAACTTCAGACAAATTTCAGTGTAAATTACGTTCCCTCGATATCTATGACGTGCCTGTGTTTACCAAGGGTCTGTTTTCGTCCCAAACTAAGGCATCGACCGCCGGGATTTGGAGAGCTGCACTGGCGGACTCTCTCGGAAATCAAAGTTCCGGTCGTGCTTTTGCTTTCGAGCGGCGGTTGACCACCTAGTTCTTCTAGAAGCGTGAGATTTGACTATCAACTGCTTCCACCGGGAAGGCTTTGCTTTCGTTTTGTGTACTGGTTCAAGACTGACATTAACTCCTGGTGTAGATCTTAGGCTCCTTTTTGTTTGCTACCGCCGTGTGCATGTGGTGGGGAGGATGTGTACACGAGTGTTTTTCCCTTTGAGTTCTCGTTCTTTTGGTGGGATTTCCTTCTTCACGCATGGGTATTGAATTTGTTTATCTAATGGCTGGGCCCCGGTTAAACACGCTCGCCTTGCAAGTTTACGAGAAGGCGAAGCCCCCTACCCCGTTGGTGGCTCACCTCTTCACGTTACAATCGTTTGGCCTAACACCCAGAGAGATAGTGGCGATCGAATTTGGAGACAATCGCCATTTGATATTCCTGAGGTTGGCAACCGAAACTACAATGAATAGGATTTTAGACAATACCTAGCGAAAACTACCCTTTGCGTCTTTAAAGTTACCAGAGGACGACAATTACTATTGACGAGACTTCCGGCAGCCCGTATATGTCAGGGTTCTTTGTCCCCCCGTGGAGAACACGTTCGAAGACTTACCCGTAAGAAGCGAGCTTCAAGGTTTTGGTGAAATCCATCGCTCGCGGGAGAGCATGTGAGAGAGAGACAAGATTGGGCGTGTACTTAAGGGTACCAGGGTGGTGCGGATGACGGTCCACATCGGCGGCAACCGGTCCATCATCATCTATGAGGGTCAGCGCCGTACTCGCACCCGCTGAAACCAACAAGGCCACGAGCGCAAGACCTACCCTCGGCACCAGGGTGGGAGGAACTATGCGGAGGTAATGACGATGGCCTCCAAACCGAACGCCACCGTGGTAATGGACGAGACCAAGGTGGCTATGGAGGAGAGGGCACAGTTCCTGCTTCTCACCAAGGTGCGGGTCCGGCGGCTTTCGTCGGTCCCCCGCACCCTCCTCCAAATGGAGAGTAATGTTAGCGGGAGGAAATATGGTCAACGGAAGAAAGGGATCCGAACAAGAAGAGAACAGGCGACCCCATACTCCTGGTCACGACTACCGATCTACAAGTAGCTCGCGTACATACGACCTCGCCTAATCCTATACGACCTTCGGCACCGCGTCTCTATGGCCCCGTCAAATGAGAAAGGATCACATTTCGCCCCTCCTTCCCCCACTCACGTCGCCCTCTCCTTGTAATCCTTGCATCATAGGCCTAAACCCCGAGAACCTCCAATGACAGGCGAGAACGGTGCATCTGATTACGATTGTTTTCCCTCACCAACAACTCATCCCTCGAACCCTTTATCATTGAGAATAAAGGAAGTGTCAACGACCCCGGAATTGGACGCAGAAGTTTCCCGACATCAATAACCCTGATACCCCATCGTCCTTCCCCATTGAGGTCAGCCAAGGTTTCTACTACCTTCCTAATGCTCCTCTGTAGGCTGACCACATCGAACTATCTCTGCTGATTTTTCCCGACCTCATGCCTTCGACATATGACCTCAAGTCAGTCAATCCAACCCTCCTCGAGACCACCTTTTGCCCCGTGGCGGCCCCCATCGGTGCTCTCGAAGAAGAAGGTTCCCTGTGTAACTCTGCAAAATTACCCGCTACTCGTGAAGACCGAGGCTGGCTCTTCCTCTTCCGAAAAGGTTGGGGGGGGAGGCATGCGGCGAAATCCCGTGCCCACATTCGTCAACCCGTCGGACGAGGCGTCCTAAGAAGTGGCGAAGCACTTGTCTCCCTGGGTCGAGTCGCAACCGGAGCGACGCTAGCCACGACAGAACTATGGTAACTAATGTCCGGTACCCAACCCGGAGCCGGACATACATCGTCCGTCGTTGACGAGTTTTTTTTGCAAAATGACTGTGCTATCATCGATAATTTAAACCCTACCATTGATATTTTTTTTAATACATACTTTTTCATTGCTAGTTAAAATCTTCCTCCTAATATCTGTGGACGTGGCCTACCTTTCTGTTTTCACAATATTAATGGTCGCATGTACGTGTATGCCTTTGTATATGTAGAAGGCGTGATCAAAAAAAGACAGGACTGATTTTATTACATGTTTATTTCCACGGATACAGCTAAATCGAACTTGTCGCCCTCAAAGTACATGCCTTGGCTGACGACACACCTGTTCCAACGTTTCTTCCACCTCTCAAACCATGCCTGGTAAACCGCCTTAGGTATTATCTTCAGATTCGCCGCACAATTAGTTTTAATGTCCGCAATTGAGTCGAATAGCCTCACTCTCAAGGTTGATTTAAACTTTTCAGACAGAAAACAACAAAAAGCAGCCGTTAATGCAACACAACTTTGAAATGGTTTTTCGCCGACAAGAGTGGAATTTCTCCATAGTGATAACAAACAACAATTAGTAATTCCACACCGTGGTATTGGAATAAATGTCCGAAAAATATGATGAGACGCCTGATTTATATCCAGATTAAAATGAAGAGATATAGCGTTTTGCGTGACATTATTTGTTTGCCAAAATTATTGCCCGGCCATCCTGGCTGTGGATAAAAAATGAGGCTTCGCATTTGAACGCAAAGGAGACCATCAATTCTCCCACTCAATCTGTGATTTTCGGAGAGTTCTTCTTCCTCCATTTCCTGACCCCTCAATATTCCTCCCCTTCTCCGGCCCCCCCTTCTCGACCCCCCATCATCATCCCCTCCAGCTACAGCGTCCCTTGGCGCACCGCGTGATGACTGCTGGGAATTTCCCTCCTAGAAAAAAACGCCGTCCAAACCCCAGCCCTCCCCAATCTGAACCCTTCCGCCCTCCAGTTCTTCCTCCTCTCCCCCAAACCCCCTCGTACACAAATATATCTCTATGCATGAAACATCCCCGGGAGAGAGTTTAGAAGGGAATATCCATTGCAAATATTTTCCCTTTGCCGGCAGACGATTTCTCCCATTCCGGCGAGAGGTGGGATGGGGGGGATAGCAAGAGGACGAGGAGTGGATGGGTCGAATTGGGAGCGAGAGAAGGGATTGAGGGGAGTGAGTATTTCCGAAAATTTACATTTATGTTTCTCTATCCTGCAAGCTGACACGGGGAACGGTTGGAGTACGGAATGCCGGCCGTCAAAGAGAAGAGGGACCGTCGAAAAACATCAGTAGAGTTCCTCTGGCTGAAATAAATCGACGAATGAATGTTGGCGCAAACGTAGCCGGGAATGTACGATCACAGGGCGCAAGCATCGAATTCTGCGATCGATAATTTTTGCTAGGAGAGCCGTCTGGTAAAATTAGTTTTAATGCTGACCACCACGTTCCGGTCCTCGCTTCTCGAGGTTACCTCCTTTGAAGCCGTTGATACCGCAGCTCGCACAGGAGAACTCGCAAATAGTTTCTTTCCTGCGCAAAATATTAAAAACTTAGCGAAATAGAGACAAACCAATTAGTGAATTTTTAGAAAAATATTCAATGCAATTTTTAGGCGATTATCTTCTAGATAATCTTTGCGTATCTATCATTGTTTATATATATATATATATATATATATATATATATATATATATATATATATATATATATATATATATATATATATATATATTCAAACATAGAAATAGGTAAGGAAGGGGGATAGGAAAACATAAAAGGCGAACACCGGACATGTGAGGAAGGCGGTTTTTGAGCAGATCACAAATGTAAAAATAATTCCTTAACCGGGATTTGAACACCGGACCTTCCACTTGCCGGGCGGATGCCCTACCAATTATGCAACTTAGGAAATCTAATTTGCCCCGAGATCTGCGATGTTTTTAAAGCGCCCAAGTGCTCCGACTCATTGGCCAAAGGACGGCTTTAGGGAGTTGTTTCACCCACCAAAGGAGAAATAGACAATACACACAAGAAGGGGAGGCAGTTGGTTAGAAAGCATATAGTATCATAGAGAATAGGAACAGTACCTTTCATGGCACGCATAGCCAGAAGAAGAGATGAGCCACATTGGCCAAATGCACATTCAAATACGAAATCCCGCCATACGGCGCACAAATATTCATTCAAACATAGAAATAGGTTTCAGGAAATGGGAAAGGAAAACACATAAAGGGCGAACACAGGACAGGTGGGGAAGGCGGATTTAAGCAGATCACAAATGTAAAAATATTTCCTTGACCGGGACTTGAACACCGGACCTTCCACTTGCCGGGCGGATGCTATATACTTTCTTCTGGTCATGCGTGCTACGAAACGCACTGTTTCTATCCTATACGGCGTTGTATGGTTGCTTTTCTACTGTCCTTTCCTCTCGTGTGTCGCCTATTTCTCCTTTGGTGTGTGAAACAGCTCCCAAACGCCATCTCTTGCCCAAAGAATCTAAGCAATTGGTTGGATAAACCCCCCGCAGATTTCAGTGTAAATTTCGTTTCCTCAATATCCTTGTCACTTGTTTACCTTCGTCAGCGAGTTGGTATGACTTTACACAGTTTCTGCTTCGGTTCTTAATTTCTCCAGTTCCTCCGAAATATCTGCTGAGTGTCTATTGTCATAACCGTTGGTACCAAACCTTTCTCTGGGAACGGACACGGGGATTTAAGGACGCGACCTCTGATATAATGCTGCTGTATCCCTTTCTCTTCAAAGCCTTTACTCTCATTCTTCTTTTCTTCCCAATTTACTACCCAATTTTCTCGGCGGGGAACATGGTGTCCTCCTTTCTATCTTCTTATGCTTGGCTTGCAGGGTTTCTGCGCCGAGTTATACGGTCTACAGGACGTAATGAGGTGAATGAGCGTATAAGACCATCTTTTCTGAAAAAACGAATCCAATAATGTGGAAGAAATTGCTATATGTAGTTAATGTGGAATTTTTTTCATTCTATATCATCCACTATATGAGTTCCTTTTATATTTGTGTTCAAAAAAATGTATTTATCTCTAAAAGTTTATGAGAAGTATTTATAGAAAGCGGAGAAGTAAACGTTTTTCATATTGCCAAACAGCTTAACAGCAATGATTGTGACAGGGATTTATGTAAGTTAGTATATAATTATCCCTCTATTGTTATGTTATTTTGGCATTTTTATGATACTCAATGTTATTATTGACAACCATTATTAATTAATATTTGCTTATCCAAGTAGAGTAGCATAACTTAAGCATTTGGTAAATTTTCTTGAACATGAGTTTGAGCTGTGCGCAAGCGTAAATGACTATTTTTTTAAACCATTGACTTTTCGTGTATCCTGGACCACCCGTTAGAATCATATTGGCAATAAATATTTTTTAGATGATACATGCAATTTTTACATGGTTCATTACTCGTCATAAGGGATGGCGAGTATGATTGAGTATCAATAACTCATTTATAATTGACGTATATTTTCAAATAGCGTCCGAAGCAACATCTTAATTTGTTGGTATTTTCCGAAAATACCTTTCCTTTGTATAGGTGTATTCTAAATAATAATCGTGAGTCTATCATTTTAATTGCCACCTATTTGAGACAAGGCATTTGATTCTGGCTCTCTCTGGAGCTAAGCACAAGTAGGTTTCTATCTTGTAATCGCATTGTAATGGGTTATCGTTCCTCATTATTCTCACAGATAGAGCTACGTAGACGTGGTCAGTACGTGCATAAGCCTTTCATGACGGTTTTAGTCCACCTAAGAGAGGAAAAATTGGCGTCAATAGTACGTAAAATTTCTAGCTCTGCTTTCTTCTCAAGTCCATTCGAACCCGATTCTTGTAAACTTATCGACAAGTGTTTGAGCTTAGTAGCTCGTAGCTGGGTTCATTGGCCTTAGTCTTTTTCTTTGTTAGACTTTGATCGTATTGTGCCCGCGCATATAATAAAAAAATAAAGACTCCCTGAATCTCAATATGCTGCAGTCTATTTCCCTTATCCTATCCGAATGGTCCAATTCGCCGTTATAATGAGGGCCCTTAACGATTTCTCCGGAGGCGTAAATTAAATTAAGTGCCTTGCACATTTCCAATAGCCTTACCCTCATCTTCTCCCTCAGTACTCCGAGATACTCCCACCCAAGTTCTCCTATTAACCTCGTTACGCTTGCTTACCTGTAACATTTCTTCACAAACCTAGCGAATCTTCTTTGCACGTCTTCTACCTTGTTATTCAACTCCTTGTCCGACGGCTCCCAAATAATTACCGCATGTTTCAAGTTTCTCGTCAGCGAGGGTGGGGAGGGTGGGGGCGGGGAAAAGAAGGATGGAGTAAGGTGCGAGATGTCGAAGCAGTTTGCTAGCCGTGTACGCCATGAGAAATAGGAACTGCGGCGTTTTAATGCGGGAAGAGTGGGGATGTAATTCTTTGCCCGCTCTATCACTAGGTAGGTAACGTTTCTTCTTCTTTTGAAAGAATGGCAAAGATTTAATTAATTTTTTTATTCCATCCCGACTGGAACGGATTAACGGGCGAGTCTTGCGTTCGGGGAGGGGACTAACTCAGCTTTCCTCGTAGCCGTCGGGAATATTTCGATGTCCTCCCACGCAAGTTGGATAGAGAAAAAAAATCTTTCGTAAGAGCGTTAAAATTTATTTTACTTTATTGATTGCCCACGATGAGCGATTTTCCTGCCGAAATTTGATAGGTTCACTGAAAGAAACAAATATTTTTCTCTATCACACTTGAAAGCGCGTGCCTACCAAATAACCACAATATATAACGGCGAGAAATTTCTCCGGAACTAGACACCTCCTTTAATGACAACAAGGAAAATATGAACGGTGTGTACATCCGTGATGGCACAGTCCTGAAATATCCGTCTGCCAATTTGGCATTCGGAGACACGTTTTTCCTGTAACTGACTGTGACTGTATTCCTTTTTAAATTAGAAACATGTTTTAGTAAATATAAGACTAAGATGAAACATAAGAGGTATAGGCTGGAGACATAAGATGTCATCCTATATGTCAATAGAGGGCACTATGATAGGTAATCATTTTTTTATATCATACGAGCGTTATTTTTAATCGCTCAACTTCCATGGAAAAGTAAAAATTCTTCAATAAAATTAGCAAGTTTTCGTTCGTTTTCCTTGAATTTCCAAACGATTCTCATCCAAAACTATTTTCTTTGTGCTTCCAGAAATTTCACAACTTTGACACTGAATGCGCAGTTTTATTCAAAATTTCCACTTATCAGAAAAACGGAAGAATTTTCGTCTATGCGTTACGATTGGAAAAGGTGAATTCTTGGATTCAGCTGCGCGAACGTCGGAGCGCGGAAACAAATCACACGAATTCCCAAATTTCGTTTTAAACTACTCAAATAATTCGCGAAGGGCAAACTTTTAGGCTGTCCTTCGGGAAGTTGAGTTCATGCCGAAAAGTTGGAATATTTTTTTTCCACGAGCTACCATCGACATCCGGACCTTTCGTTCTTTCATTGTTTCGATCGAAAATCCCCACCTTTACCTTTTTGAACTCCGGAGTTGGGTGTATCACCCAAGGTGAGAAGGAATATCGCGTTTTATTTTGCCTTTAGACGCCTTTTATTCAGTCAACTGCAATAAGCGGATTCCTCCCTTCGAATATTTGTCTCCGCCTTACTTTGGGACCAAATGTTTTGCTCCTTTTTGTTGTAATTCTAGGCCGGTGCAACTGTGTGGGATGATTTAAAACAAAACAAGCAATGGTGCGATCGTCTTCCACGTAGTTGGATATTTTGCCTCTCTTTTGTGCCTTTTTTCTAATTGGTAAAAAGATTGAACCTTCCGAATACGTGTAGTACAAATTCAAATAATAAATAAATTCACCCTTTACCATCCTAGCCAAATAATTATCTAAGTCAATAAGAATTCATAATGAAAGGGGATGCTCAAATCTAATTACGGCTTTAAAATCTATTGAAAATTCCCGGATTGGTGGTGTGTAAGAACTAAATCTGGGAAAATGTTTATATTATCAAGTTTTAATTTAGTATTTAGCTTTCTGAAACTATAGCGTTGCGATTAGAACGCCCACCTTCAGGCTTGAGATTTTCGGGTCCAATTTCCTTTGGGAAATCGAACCCGAAAATTCCGCTGTAGTCTAGCAGTAAAGCATTAGACTGCTGACCAAACGGTCCGGATTCGGTCATGGGGCAAGCCGGTTTTGGCACTCTCCGGTTCGCTTAAGCTGATTGATTTCCCAACGGCATGTGAACCCGAAAATCTAAAACCAGAAGGTGGGCGTTCTAATCGCAAAGCTACAGTTGCAGAAGGTTAAATGCTAAATTAAAACTTGAGAAAACATCAATTTTCCCAACTATATATGTGTATATAATATAATATAATATAATATAATATAATATAATATAATGGGTCGTGGTAGTCCAGGGGGTAGAGCGTTGGACTACTGATTGGGTTCCATTCCCGGGCAAGTCACTCTGGGTAACTGTGGCTCCACCCAAGCTATGTGATTTTTCGGGTACCAGATCTTCCTGGGAAACCACAACCGGCCCAGGGAAGGGAACTGGCCCCCCTACTCTGATGTGTGAATTTCACACGTCATCGAGCTTAGCACGGGATGAACCATCACCAACCAAACCGACCGATGTCTATTTCTCCACAAAAACTGACACGAATGAAATCCCTGCTGGGTGTCTCCTAGATTTTAAAGAATGGGCGATGATTGAAACTACAAATTCAATATTGCGTAAAATAGCATCGATGATAATGTCGGTTGAGTTGTGGCTAGAACCATAAATCGGAGATATCCAAGCGTCATGTTATGGTATTATATCAAAATCGAAGAATATACGCGCAGTTTTACAGGGAAGGTGCATTGTAATCCTTCGCCCCTACCGTCTCGCCTACCCCACTCGCCCTTCCCCGGCCACATATCCTTCCTCTCCCTTACTCCGACTATCAATCATCTGCCCTCATTCCCCGCCGTCTGCTTTAACTCTGTATCTAAGTTGGCACTTCCATGCATTTGTTTCACCTGTAGATGATGAATCGCATCGGAACGTAGATTGTAATGAATTACAGCCTGTGGAAAGTTAAACATATATTCATCTTCTCTGTTGCCTCCACTTGGGCATCAACACTTTCTGTAAATTAAATTTTACAATTTGTGAGGTGTTGGAACTAAAGTTCAGATATATATTTTTTCTTTTTAGATTGCAAATCCAGTTCCAAAGAGTTACAGCAAATATTCCATATTTTAAAAATAGGTAAGCAATCGAAATTTACTTTAGACTTTAATCCTCTATGTGCAGCATTATAAGACCTACTGTTGATGTAATAAAGCATTAAAAGGTCTCAATTAGTAGAGTCTTGCGTCAATTAATCAAAGATATTAATGCAGGATAGAAGTAAATATTGTTCTCCAAAAAATCAATAGTGTTCTCTTACGGTGCATTAAACTTCATGTTTTATTAAGGCGATATTTTTGGAAATAAGTCTTTCAGGTTTTAAAACAAACACAAACTAATGCTTTACACTTTAAAAATATTCTGTAATCACCCTGGAAATATTCATGCTCTAAAGTTATTCTGCGTGTTCTACTTACTCTAATCTTAATCATCATTTCTTTACTGTCCAAATGTACATGAAAATATCTCACATTAATCTCGCCAAACTTTTGAAAATGTCACAAAAAAATGGCACTGAACTCTGATGCAACCAACTACAATATAAAGTGTGGGTTTTGAAAAGAGTTTTACGTGTAATATGCAGGGTGAACAAATATTGAGAGATATTAAAGAATTTACTCCAAGGTAAACTTTAGTATTCAGCGTGGCCCAAGAAGTCTTCTACGTGCGAGTATATTCTTGTACAAATAATGAAAAGGCTGTTTGCAATTTTTCAGTAAATCTCTAAATTTTTCCGTGGAATTCAATGGTAAAAATAGTATCTCCTCTAAGGATTGAGTATTTATGAAATGAGTCTGGAAAATTAGCGATATAAAATTCTCGAAAAAGGAGAAATATCTAATTTTCGTAAAGTATAACGTGACAGCCTCAACCAAACAAACATGCTTATGAACATGTATCAATCAATTTTAAGAGACTATCTCTTAAATTAAATTTATTAATTATTAATCTATTTAACCACTATCTAGATTCATTTATCCCCTGAATATATGTTATATTAAAATTAGGTCAGCGATACCTCGGTAACTGGGTGCAATTAGAATAATGTGCAAGTAACACGGATGATGTCTCGTGATGAGATCTCTCTCAGCGACCACCTCGCTTAGAATACCACTTTTTACGGTTGTCAAGCATTACTTCATTAGATCTAATGTTATCTGAATCTCCATTCGGCAACCACATGCCAACGTAACCGCGATCAAACTGAATTTTACCCCTTCATGCAAAATGTACCAGACGGAAGCGTTCACCAGTTGACATTTGGTACTCCAATGGGATGTAGACCACCAAAAAGCTATGGTATGGAAAGAAGAGATGGCTGAATTTATCAAAGAAAAGTACACACAAAATATTTATTCTAGGAATAATACGAGATTGTTTCAGATAACATAAAAATTCAAGTAAGAAACCTATCCGATTCACATTTTATACTTTTATAATGTATAATTTCTAGAATTTGCAATATTTCATTGCAAAAACATATATTAAGATTCATAAAAACAACTAGCAATTGAATTTAAATACGGATATATGTGTGTTTAGGGACACGTCTTATTTTAATACTAAGAATCACTTGAATAATTAATCGGCATTTGAAGCGTAGTCTCTCCGTAAATTTATTTTCTGTAAATAAGATTCTTCATATTTATTATTCAACCAGTGTATGCAGCATAACTAATTTTATCTTAACACGTCTAAGATCACTTATCTTAAAGAATTCTTAATTAAGAAACTTCACTAGTTCTCACAGTCGCAAGCTCCTGTATACTGCTGTATTACTGTGTATATAGTTCATTCAAATAGATACATGCATTCATATTATCCTATTTCCGTTAAAAAGGCAATTTCAGGAAGCATTTCACCTTTTCCTTTTCACTATTGTGCCCAAGAACCCTTTCTTTATATACTCATTTTCTTTCGTCTCTTTCACATTTGACTCTGTTCCACAGAATCGAATGCAAACTCGCTCTCCTCTCTACGAGGTGGATAATATTCCTCGTCTTAGTAGCCTCTTGGGCATACCCACGAATTTCTCGGACAACTATTTCCTCTATATTCTAATACTCATTTTTTATGCATATTTATTTCATAATTTCATTCTCTCAGCATGACAAAACTGGCATGATACGCTTATTCTTACTATTAAACTACCAGAGCAGTCAGGATAATATTTCATTATCCACACTTTCTTTACCATAATGCTGCTCTTTAAACACAATAATTTCCCAATTCTAAGTGCTAAGATCCTCGCATCAATTTTAATTTCTTCATTCATTCCACCATATCTTGCAAACATTGAATAATCCCCATGGTTGTACTTATGCTTGTATCATTCTCATTATCATATGAGAAAACATTGATACATATATATATATATATATATATATATATATATATATATATATATATATATATATATTCTGTTCCTAATTCCTCTTGAGAAAGGTGGTTGCACCACCGAAAATTCGAAAACCAGTGAGTCCCTCTTTTATATGTTTTAGTTTCTGTGTTTGTGTCGACTAGTTAGTCAATTTACATTTTTGTGCACGTTCGTGGGTTTTTCAAGAAAGTGACTATATATATATATATATGTATATATATATAAATATATATATATACATATATATATATATTTTTTTAGGTAATCTACCGGTTAAGGTAGGTTTTTTGGATGGACACAACTATCAAATAAACATTTTGTGACTCCCCACCTAGCAAACTGATCTATATCAGGTCCCTCTTCATCTCGGTGTACTTCTTTCCTCCCTTCATCCTGTCCAACATCCCTATCCTGTTCCTACCCTTACCTCGCTTGCCCAACATTCTCCCCTCTATTGCCCTCTTCAACATTCCACTACCGCTCAATACGCCTTTCATCCATTTTTCCTGCCTCCATAGGATTTCTCTCAACAAACCCCTCTCCTCCCCCACCATTTCTAGTACTTCCTCATTTGTTTTCCTTCGGTCCATTTCACCTTCTCCATTCTTCTCCACACCCACATTTCAAAAGCCTCCAATCTACGTCTATCCTCCTGCTTCAGCGACCACGTTTCCGCGCCGTACATAGCTACGCTCCATATCAGAGTTTTTACGAGTCTTGTCTTAACATCCCTACTCAACGTCCCCGTCATCAACTCCCTCCTCCTTGAGAAAGCCTCCTTGCCTAGCGCAATTCTTCTCCTTACGTCCCTACCACTTTGACCGTGTTGGTCCAAAACACTTCCGAGATATGTAAACTGTTCTACCTGCTCTATATTTTCCCCGCCTATTTTAATATTTAGCTTAGCCTTTTTCTTTCTGGAAAATCGCATAACCTTTGTTTTACTAATATTGATTCTCATCCCATATTTATCGCACTGAACCTCCAATTCACTCAACAATGCTTGCAACCCCTTGGCTGACTGAGCAACTAATGCTTACATATATACATATATACATATATATATATATATATATATATATATATATATATATATATATATATATATATAACTTTTGGACGGCACATAGAACACAGAATAAAACAGATAACACGTAAAAGGACACTCACACTGTAGATGATTTAAGCTTTCGGCCTACTCCGAGACCTTCTTCAGGTCAGACTGAGAGGTTTTGACGGAAGAGTGCCTGGGGAGGGGAGGGGGGGCGGAAGGTTTAGGGACTATTGGGAAAGAAATTAAAGATGGCGGTTAAGGGTGGGAATTTTAAAGGATCGGAAATATAGGATGTATGCGGATTCGCGAGTTCTCACCTCCATGTTGGTGGCTGAATCGGTTAGGGATTCTAGAACTGTTAGGGAAAAGCATTCGTCAAATGATAGATTGTGTGAACTTGCGTGCAAAGGGATAGGAAGAGAAGAGAGTGAAGCAGAATTACATGAGTAGCGGTGAGTGTTCATTCGGATGGATAAGGGAGTAATGCATTCGCCTATGTAGAATGTGAGAATGAGTCCTGGAATTCCTACCCGATTCAACCACCAACGTAGAGGTGAGAACTCGCGAATCCGCATACATCCTATATTTCCGATCCTTAAAAATTCCCACCCTTAACCGCCGTATTTAATTTCTTTCCCAACAGTCCCTAAACCTTCCGCCCCCCTCTCCCCTCCCCAGGCACTCTTCCCTCAAAACCTCTCAGTCTGACCTGAAGAAGGCCTCGGAGTAGGCGGAAAGCTTAAATCATCTACAGTGTGAGTGTCCTTTTACGTGTTATCTGTTTTATTCTGTGTTCTATTGTGCCATCCAAAAGTTATATTGCTCTCGTGAGTACTTCCGCATCATCTATATATATATATATATATATATATATATATATATATATATATATATATAGTCACTTTCTTGGAAAACCCACGAACGTGTACAATAATGTAAATTCACTAATAGTCATAACAAACACAGAAACCAAAACACACAAAAGAGAGACTCACTGGTTCTCGAATTTTCGGTGGTCCAACCACCTTTCTCAAGAGGAATTAGGAACAGTCCTAATTCCTCTTGAGAAAGGTGGTTGGACCACCGAAAATTCGAGAACCAGTGAGTCTCTCTTTTGTGTGTTTTGGTTTCTGTGTTTGTTATGACTATTAGTGAATTTACATTATATATATATATATACACATACATATATATATGTATATATATATATATATATATATATATATATATATATATATATGTATATATATATGTATATATACATGTGAAATTCTACCCAAGAATTGAAAAATTCTTGGGTAGAATTTTTACAATTTTTCTGAGGGTGCCGAAAGGAAAGCCATCTAAGAATCTTTGTCCTGGAGTTCTGCCTTACCTTCGACGAAGCTCCTCTGAATCAGATCAAGTAGGAAGGGAAGAGCGGGAGTCAGGATTTAGGGCACACAAGAGGCGTCTCGATTGACGTATGTGGATTCGGTGGCTTTGGAGGGCCGCTGAGGTAAGCAGTCGGCGTTTCAGCCATGAGGGGACCAGTGCAATCAGAGGGAAATGATTCATCCCCCAACCCAATTTCGAATCCCTTGCATTCAACCTATTCTCTCCAACCAATCGCGGGGCGGTTGGGAGGGGAAAAGAAGGGTCTTTTTCTGGGAATTTGCATTAATAGTTATATTATTGGCCTTGCCAGCTGCAAGTGGGATTTGTTCGCTGATCATGCTCAGGCCGTATGAAGTCCGCACGGCACGTATGAATCTGGTCAGTGTTGCGGCTGGAAGACTGGCTTCTCTTCGACACCCCGTGGAATTTTAGTTTCGAATCTCGGCGGTGGACGGTTTTAGCAAAACCTCAATTCCTCATTGTGCACCGTGAAGCGAGACTACGACTTAAGCTCAGTGCTTCACAGAAACAGCGTCAAATCCCCAATCAAAACAATCTGATTTCATCTTTACTGTCTCAATTTTATTTCTCAAAAAATTCTCTTCGCCCCCACCATTTGTAGCACTTCCTCATTTAGTTTTCCTTTCTGTCTATTTCAACTTTCCCTACTTCTCCATACTCCTATTTCAAAACCCTCCAATCTATTCTTCTCCTTCAGTAAAGACGTTTTTGCGGCGTACATAACTACGCTCCATATCAAAGTTTAGACGAATCGTTTCTTAACATCACTACTCAACATCCCCTTCATCAACTCCCTTCTCCTTGTGATAGCTGCTTCGCTTAAAGCAATATATCTTCTCACGTTCTTATCAATTTAACCATTTTGGTACAGATAACTTCTAAGATAGATAAACTTCTCCACCTGCTCTAGTTTTTATCCTCTATCTATACTATTTCCATTTCTAGAAAATCCACATAACCCTTGTTTTACCTGTATTTAAGTTTATTCTTATCTCACACCTATTACACTGGCTTTCTAATACGCTCAGCTACGATTGCAAACCCTCGGCTAACTGACGAGTAAAGCTTGATCATCAGCTAAAGAACGGGAGATTGGAACGGAAATCGGTGGGGAATTCATGAATTTCCAACAGATTTGATTCCTATGTCCAATTCTTCTCATGCCGCTTTTAATACTACTTTCTCTGCATACATACACAAAAGACAGGTAACAATGAATACTTCGGTTCTACCGCTCTTTCTAACACTGTATATCGCGACTTTCCATCCGTCACTCGCTCCTGAGAGCTCTATGACTTATACATACAATGTACATGTACTTGTTTTCTCAAAATATACGAAACATGCAAATACATCCTGATTTTATTCTATGTTCCTCTCTATTAGTAAATTCTTTAATGAAATGGTATCACGCGTCTCTATCCTTCCTGAACCCTAACTGATCATTCCCTAAGTAGCCATTTGCCCTTACCTCTATCCTCTTGTTGATGATCCTAAGAACCACTTCAACTGCGTGCGGAAACAAAATTATTGTTTTGCATTACTCCTTTAGGTTTTTCCCTTTTTTGGGATAGGTATTAAAACTGATCTGATGAAATCTTCCCTCCAAATTGTTATCTCATAAATTTCCGAATTTTTCCATAAACACTCTCCCTCCCACGATCTTCCAAACCATTAAGTAGTGTTGCAGGACTGATGTCAACCCCCACCGACTTATTTTGTTTCAATTCCATTTATATATTTTTTATAGTGCCATTGCGTAAGTTTGGATATAAGCTCCTCTTATCCATAATATCCTCATCCAAATTACATTATTTTCCTGCCGTACGTGTAACATTGCTGCCGCAACGTCTTACTATATAGTTCCTCTATAAGTTATTTCCATTTTTTTTCAAATCTGACCTCGTTCAAATAATATTTTTCCTCACCTACAGGAAACCTTGTTTGTTTCCAACAATATTTCCTCCTTACTTCCTGACAAGGTTTTATCCTGTACATTGCATCAATCACCCCCTCTTTTATTTGAACTTATACGAGGGTAGGCTGAAAACTAATGCACACATGCTTCTCCACCACAAACGAAATGACCTTCAGAAGCACTTCTAATGGTATGGGGAAGAAACATTTCCTCTCAACACGCACGCGCAGGTTTGAGATCGTTATATCCATCCAGTGTATTATGAGAAGCGTATGGAGACGTGTTCTAGTGCCAAGTCAACGCAAGTGCTGTTATTGAATTTATAACTGCTGAAAAAGTGACTCCTACTGAGATTCATCGTCATTTAAAGGATATTTATGGTGGCGATGCTCTTAATAGGTCTCTGTTAATAGATTGGTTGTAAAATTTCGTGGTTGAGAGCCTGGAAAAGCCATAATTGTTGATGAAACACGCAGCGGAGATCAGATCACTGCCACCAGACGATAAACATCGCAAACTCGTCGAAGGTTTGATTCAAAATGACAGGCGAATCATTCAAAAGCGTATTGCAAATCATATTGAAATATGCAAGTAACGTGTCGGCTTCATTACTGAACAATTGGGATACCGTAAAATCTATGCACGATGGGTAGCACGCCGTCTCACTGACGAGAACAAAAGAAAATCTCCTTATTTTACCAATGTTGCGCCTTGCGAATTTCATTTTTTTCTTCAACTCAAGAGACACCTCAAGGGCAATCATTACACCTCGGACGATGAGGTGAAGGCAAAAAATCGATAAAAGCACGCTGTTTAACTCGCGATGACATAGCACTTGAACACGCCTCCATATTCCCGCTTCTCAAAATACACTTGATGAATGTTGCGACCTCAAACCTGCGTATGAATGTTAAGGGGGAATGTTACCTCCCTATACCACTAAAAGTGCTTCTGAAGGTGATTTTGTTTGTGATATACAAGCATGTGCACATTAATTTTCAGCCTACCCTCGTGTATCCTCACACAGCGTTTTCTTTCACGTATCTTTTGCTTTATTTGTTACCCAGATTAGTTTATTGTTAAACCCTGTGTACTTCCTCCTACCTATCTCTGTGTTTATATTCTTCCAATTCCTTCTCTCGTCTATCTTTTGAATTATCTTGTCTGTAATTCAAGGATTTCCATCTCCTTTTTACTATTACTTGTCCCTATTACGGGTTTCCATACCCCTACTCCCATTTCTTCACTTTAGTACCCATTTCTATTCGCTTTCTCATGATATTTTTTAAAGTCTTCTGATGTTGGATTCGTATAAATGAGAGTATATTTTGTGGGCATTCTGAACAATTTCTGTGAAATAATCGATATCCACAAACACGAAGATTAATTTTAAAAATATTGATGTGTTTGAATAACATTGATTTTGTTCGTAAATTTATAAGTCTACACGGTATTGAGTGCCATAATAAAATGAATCAGGGTTAAATATAAATTTAATTTGTCGTCCTCTTTTTAAAATGAAACTTCAACGTCTAAATTAGATAAAGTGGGATCTTGGCAGCTTGTATACCTCTGTATTTATAAAAAAATTGCTTTAAATTTAAAATTGGATCTGATTGACGCTACAACGAACAATTTTTTCATTGATAAGAAGACGGCACAATCCAGCTGAAATTCGTGGAATGAGTTTAAAAATGCTTAAAATTAAGTTTATCACTTTTCTGCATGGCAATTAAGGAAATTTAGCCCGGTCAACCCTTGGTGCTTTTTTGAATCGTCTCCGTTTGAGACAGCTGCACCGCCACCCCCTCCCCCGTATTCCCGCTCCACTGCTCTTTAGAAAAGGGAAAAAGAAGTCCTTAAAAAGGAAAAAAGTAAAGAAAAGAAAAAAATGGGGTCTTTCGTTCTTTCAGAGGCGACACCCCCATTTCCTTCTCCTTAAGAAATCCTCCTTAAAGGGGCAACCGACGCATTGAATTCCACCCCTTCCTCCCCCAACTTCACCCTCAGTTCCCTCCTCTTAATGCCGGAATTCCGAATTTCGACCCTCCCTCCCACCATCCCCCTTTTCCGTTCCCCCGTTTCCCCTTACGTCTGAAAAAGCGCTTCCACTCCCGTCCACCGTAGGCGAATGGCGCTGGTGTCTCGTCCTCGCGCTGGAGGCGACGCGCCTCGGGGTAACCGCGCAACCGACAGTGGCGCCGCCAAAAGTGTCGGCTCTCCCGTCTCGCAATCCCACAATGCATCGCGGTCGTTTATTTCCGTATCCTCTCCTCGCCATTGCACCACCCACCCTTCCGCTCCATTGTGCATGCCTCCCCCCAATCTCCCTCGCCCTGAGATGTGATCCCTCCTCCCTCCAACCCCGTCATTTCCTGAAAAGAAAGACGAGAAAGGCCTTCATTTCACTCTTCGTCTCTCATTTCATTTGGTCTTTCAACTCATCCCCTTTCACCCATGTATTAACTCATTTTATCCTTCTTCCTCCCTTCCTATTCACATCCATCGAAAAAGAGATATCCCGAACCTATTTGATGAAGGTAACACAAATAAATAAGAATGTGCTCTTTCTTTTATTTCTATTTTTAGTTGATATTAATTAAAGAGAGAAAATTGGCTGAAGAGTTTTCTCTTTACCTTTCAATTCCATTTTATGATAAGAAATTTCCGGAAATGATTTTCAATTTCAAAATTCCAACCAGTCTAGTAAGAGAGTATAGAAGACCTAGAGAACCACGATTAATATTTCGTAACAATTAGTGGTGTTTTTAACAAGAACAAATTGTAGTCTGGACTTAATACTTGAAGGAAATCCTGCTGAAGGCCAGTTTCAGAAGGCTAAGAACATTAGTAACATAGCTGATGCAATAAAGTATCAGCAATGAATATATAAATAACAATGCGGATTTATTCATATGAGATTAAGATTGTGGCAGCCTCTTCTTTCATCCAATCCAACGTCAATTACATTCGATGAAAATATATTTAAATTTATACGCTTAATGATAAAAAAAACTAGATAATGGCAATAGATTTACGACGAGTGTGCATATGTACAGGGAGCGTAGAAAGATATGCCCAATTGGGGAAAAACATAAGGAATAAGGCTTTTATCTTTGACGAAAAACTCCACTTCAGGAAAACATTCACACATGAATAAGAATTTGATAAGCCTGTGTAAACCTACCGATAGATAGTGTTACAATTTACTAAATTAAAAAAATGAATAAAAATAAAGAATTGCATAAAAAACTAGAGAAGACCTGATATACACATATAAATGTGAGGAAAAATTAATAAAAATAAAATAACTAATTATTGATACAGAATTAAGAAATTCTAAAGAAAAAAACCTTACTGGAATTCTATTAAATGATCATTGAAAAAAGTTCAACTATAATCCAACACCAGAATTGAAATTTTAACAGTAAGATTAATATCTGTATGGGATATATCTGACAAATAGTTGTGTGGATATAAAATGACCTTGATCTCCTGAAATGTTTAACTAGTAGTTCTGCTGTGACTTTAGGAATGTCTTATATAAGGTTCTTTTAAATGGTGCAATTGAAGGAGCTTCCCTCAGGGCCGGACTGAGTTTTTTTCCACCCACGGCAAGCAGTAACAGTAAATGATATATTAGAGATGATCGTTTGATCCTGCGGTAAAACCAGGTTATTATTCACTCATGCATTCATTTTATGAACCTGTTCCTGTGTTTAAAAATATTCCAACAATTCGTGTCAGAATTTGAAAGTAGCGAGAGTATGGATTTGACGCCTGTTACTAAGCTTTAACCAATAAAAGTTTATTGATATAGTTTGTGATATGATCTGTAGGTTAAATATGAATCTAAAGCATAAATTGGGCAAACGCTGCTGTTTTAACGATAATTTATGTAACGAATATTGGTAAACTACATTGGCAGAGCGGGAAAGCAATATGATTAGCTTGCACAATTAAGTGTTTTTTTAAGGATGTAGGGGTGATGTATTTGAATTTGAGTAGAGGAAATAGTGGTTTCCTTATCTTGTTTACTTGAAAAGACTACGATAGATTTTCATCTTTGTAAATACCAAGGTTATTTCGAGCCTCGCAGTATGGTATTGGGGTACCGTTAATGCTTAAAGAATTCTTCTCATTACGTCCCTACTACTTTGACCGTATTGGTCCAAAAAACTTCCGAGGGTGTAAACTGTTCTACCTGCTCTATTTTTTCCTTAGCCTTTTTCTTTCTGGAACATCGCATAACCTTTGTTTTATTAATATTGATTCTCATCCCACATTTATCGCACTGAGCCTCCGATTCACTCAGCAATGCTTGCAACCCCTTGACTGACTGAGCAACTAATGCTTGGTCATCAGCTAACCTAACCGATTTTATGAATTCCCCTCCGACTTCCATCCCTACCTCCAGTTCTTCCCATGCCTCTTTAATCATTTCCTCCACATATACGTTGAACAGCATCGATGATAATGGGCAACCCTACCTTACACCTCTTCCTAACACTGCCCATATGGAATCTCCGTTCGATACTAGTCCAAACGCCTTCAAAGTGTATACTGCCTAATAATTTTCAATTAAAATTTTCGAATGAAAAGTTACCTGAGTAAAGAAGCGTTAAAATGTTATTTTGAATATTTGAATGGCCAACTGTCCTAGAAAGCATTGAGTGAGGCTCTAATAATACAAGGTTTGTCCGAAAAGTAGTATGGCTCATACTAGTATGGCAAAAGTAGTATGGCCGGTCATTGGAATAGTGCTACACCTTCAAATTTTTCGTGAAACTGGGAGAAATCGAGACAGAGACTCATGCTTGAGGTAGCTTATGGTGATAAAGTCATGACTAGGTCGAGTGTTTCTTTAGTGAATGTTTGAGTAGCACGAGTTTTTTCGGGAGGGTGGAGAGGACGTTGAAGACGCCGAACGTTCAGAACGCCCTTCGTCCTCATAAACTGACAAAACTCTTGTAAGAGTGAAGGCTATGTTGGATAGGGTTCGCAGATTAAGTATTCACATAGTTTTTGATGAACTTGGCATTCCTAAAAGTGATGTGAATCGACAAGTCGATTCACATCACTTTCACAATCGATCGAAAACATGGTTCATGCCCATGTGTGTGTGCGAGTTGGTGCAGCGAGTGCTCTCGTACAAGCAAAAGAAAACTCGCACGCGGATCAGTCAAGAGCTTCTCGACCATGAGATTGGGGATCCAAATTTTTTGGGCAGTGCCCCACCAGACTTCTTCCTCTTCGCCCGCCTCAAATTCGTACTGAAAGGACGTCCCCAGGCCTCGGTGGAAGAGTTACAAATGGACCGTGACGAAAGAGCTTAGCAGGATTCCGGGTGTACTAGTAGGAAACTGCCTTCCAAAAGGCTTACGAGGTGTGGTAAACCCTCTGGTCGTATATGGACGCACAAGGGTGCTACTTCGAAGACTTTTAAGTTGTTGTATTAATTCTGACAATATTTTCTTTAAATTGACTCAGTTCTACTACCTTTGGGACACACCTTGTAAAAAAACTGTTTTAGTGGTGGTTTACGGAATGGTCTCAGAAGATATGAATTATAATAGATCTGATCAACTTTTATTTTTCAAATTTAACCCACTGGTAAAATTTATGGTCTAGATTCAATTATTAACTGAACTGTTTATATAAATCCTTTTGTTTGGTCGACTACAGTTTACTTTTCTGTGATAATGTTGTTATTAATTTAATGCAGCGTACATTTCATACTTCATTGAAATTCAAAATTATTGAATATTACAGTTGATATACCTGTAAATATATTGTTTCCAATGAATTTATGATTTGGAATTATTTGAGTGAAAATCATTGAAATGGTTATTTAATAAAAATGAATTTTCCAAATATTTTGAAATGGAGTGCGCCCCGAGCTATTTTCGTTTGGCTGATTAAAAAGAATAATGATAAATATTGCAATCATAAATACAAAACATGGAGGTTTTCAAAAGTGATTCTCTTTATACAAGATCTCTATTTGATCTTTGTGGATATGTTATACTTATAATTCAATATGAAGTGACAGGTACGTACGTGTATATATGCTCGTATATATTCGCATTCAAAAAATGATTTTCCTCAAATATTATGTTTTTTTATAATTTTGGCACACAATTAAGCCCACAGGTGGCGAATGTATCTTAAATGAAACAATTCAACTCTTTTTTTTTGTTATTAAGAACTATAAAATCCTTGAATAATCACTATTTAAATATGCACTATTTCAGCTATCAGTACTTAAATATTCCCTAATAGTTAAATTGATATATTTTCTTTCGGTTCTGATACAAAACATAAAACCAATTTTTCCTATTGAAGTACAAATTTAGTTTACAGACAGTATGTCTTGTTTTAAGGGTGAAACAGTTTAGTGTAACATCTTGCTGGTTCCCGTAGACAAAAGTTCAGCTTCCGAAGGGATATTAATTTTCTTATTGGTTACATTTGATTACATTGATTACATTTTCTGGTTAGTTACAAGTATTAAGTGGCTAATTAGTTGCGTGCTATGTAAAAAAGAAAGCCTCCAAAACAAATTTGAACTCTAATCAACCCCTTTGAGCCGACTACGTATCCTCTCGTATCATTCGATATCTTCACTTCATTCTTCTTCCAATTTTTTCCTTCTGGTCATTCATTCCCTGTGACGGATGGCAAAAAAAGAGTCCGAGTGGCCAATCTAGCTTGAGACCCGGATAGTCTCGGGCCACTTAATAGCTTGGCAAACTCCTCCTTACGGTTCTAGTTTGCACTCAACCCTCCCTCTCCAGCACTAACCCATCCCATGGACCTACCCGTGTTTGCTTTCCATTAGCTCCGGCAAACGCATCCCTTCGGGCCGAACTGATTATTGTTGCTGCTACAATCCTTCTTCTTCTCTTCCCCTACCTCCTACCACTACTGTCGACCGGGACTCCTCAACGCCCCCGCCCCGCGCGATCGTTAAAGACAACCAGGACCCAAAAAACGTACCCCTCAGCCCCTTCCTCTCCTTCAACTTTTCCCGTTGCAGTATCCCGTATTCCTCACCATCACGGTTATTATCATCCATGGCAAAGCGCGTTGCACTCGGTGAATAATTGCCCCAAGAAGCTCCCGCAAACATGCCCTCTCTCTGGATCGCTCTCCTCGACCCCGTGGCACACTGAGGCGGTCACGTCTGCTTCGCCGCATGTGGTGGAGCAGCAACCGCCTCCGTTGGCTGCAGGGAAGCCACGGCGGGCGAGGGGGCACCCCTCGCTCCGTTCCCTCACCCACCGCGGCTGGTTGAAGTGGAGGGGATGCGGCCGCGTGACGGTCATTCATCTCTCCGTGGGGATGAGAGTGGGCTCTCGGGCCTTCGAATGGGAGGGTGCGGGAATCACGCGGGAAAAATACTCCGAGGTGTATCCACAGCAAAAACTTCTCAAAGGGGATGCGGTTGAGGGACTATGTCGGCACGCATGGTCTGAGGGAGGGAAAATGTGGGTTTTCTCGAGCTTTTTAACCACATTTATCATCATTCCGAGTTCCAGTATTCCGGAACGCCTCATACATTCCATCATCACAGTAATCCATTATTTTTCTTAAAAATACCTTCAATTAATATCTTCCTCCTTGTCAGTTTGTGCGTTTTTAAATTATTACCCATTCTCTGTATTTCTTAGTTTCAATTCATCACTCTAGGATTTTTATTTGGATTCACTTTGTCTATCACAAAAAATGTACCGTTACTTTGATACATTTTTACCTGAATGGAACTAAAAGAGGGCTTTAGTATCTCCTGGGGAATATTTTTTAGGCTTTGTTAAAATTCCATACCAATATTACTTATATGCTCACAATAGTTTATATTTTGATGTTATTGATTTTCCTCGTGATTAAAATTGCATATTGCATAGAGTGTTGTGGTATTTTAAGTATCTCAGCTGTTTTCAGGTTTAAAATAGCGTTCATCATTTTTTTCGAAAAAAGGTTAGTAATTTTGTTGGCCAAATTTGAAAATGGATCTTCAAGGGCTTGTTTCACATTTAGTTTAGTTCTACTTTGCATGAAATGTTTTTAGGATAATTTTTATGCATCACCACTTTTTCGTTGCTTTCAATTTTCCATTTTCTACCGCTCATTTAAGTTGCGCGCCTAGGATATGGAAATGATGGCATAAAGATTTGGGGTATGGAAAGTTTCATGTAAATTTGTCAAATTTGCAGGCATTATTAATCGCATTATCGAAATATTAATATGAATAATAATTATATTACTAGTACCGGAATGGAATAAATATAATAAAAATTTGGCAGTTGCGTATACATGAACATCATTATCAACACGAAGGAGTAAAGTATTTTGAGTTACGTTAGTTGCTATGGGATTAGTCTGTTTCAAAATCGGTTCAAATACCTGGAGATACCATATGTAATTCACTATATTTATTAGTTAAAAGAAGACAGTTGGCTTTTCCACATAGAATTCTATGAGGAAAATACCAGTGTCTTCTTTCATCATGAGGAATTTCCACCACGTTACGCCTGAAACTATGTCATTTATATATTTATTGTTGTTCATAGAATAGTTCTTTCATCTTGAATCATTGGATGTTAATATTCGTACCAGTAGATTTATTTAAAACAAAACTTAATTAAAATTGAAATATTAATGGGATAGTATACGCTTTCCTCTTGCTCTACATAGAAGATGAATTTTTGGGTTATGGAAACAAACTAGTAGCAAACAAAAGCTACCTAAAACTGCTTCAAGTAAAGTCCAAAAATCCTACTAAATCGAAAGTACTAATGCAAATATATACTGCTGGGGATAAAGCCATTCAATATACTATATAGCTAATCACAAATCCACCTTCACTTCCAGTTCATGTTGGAACCAGATCGGTGTTACATGACGTTCATATAGAGCTATGCGCGCTGACTTCCTCTCTCAAGTCATAGTCATTCTGTAAACGTCTCAAAATCAGAGCTACAAACTATAGATTTTTAATTTCAGAAATAGAGTCACAAATGCCTATTTATGTAACAAATTGTAGGATTAAACAATATTTGCACAATCTCATTATTTGCAATAGGGAAATTATGAAGTTTGCATCCATTTAAAGACATTCACTCATTTCTCTCCTTTGGTAAGTTTTATCAGGATAAATGTGCAATAGTATCGAAAAAATTGCTGAAACAAGTTGAGCACCAAAGCATCAAAAACACCATTCACAAAATGCCTCGGTAATTTTGCTCAGCAGGCGGTTCGACTTCCTAATTTTAAGAAGGTTATCTGAATTAACGCATAATCCTTATCCTCATTTCTTATTGACGTTAGCAGAAATCAGCGTCTGCTATACAGATCATTGGAATTATAAAAATATATTTATCCACTTGTGAAACCCTTGATATTTTTATGAATTCTCATTTTCCTGATCACTGCCAGAGAGTTACTACTAATTAAACTTATATTTTTTATGCTATTCCGTTTCTGTGAAGTCAAAGTCAATAGCATAATTTAAAGATATTGAAGAAAATTTACTCGCTTTTGCTAATTTATTCCATGATAATATACCTTGGCATAATTTCTTATACATAGTCTTTCAAATTGATGCTGGAGTGAACGGTAACTATGCACGTATGAATATTATGGGAAGAATAAACCCCAGCCTTACTCTTACAAGAAAATTTGTAAGAGTACAGCTGAAGTTGATTCTTCCCATCATTTTCACATTGATGTTTTTAGTGTGATATTCTATTTCCGAAACTACGGATATATTATATCGTTTTGGCGCTCAATACTAAAATGTTCAAAAAATAATTTCATGTTTGATTCATCCAGCCAAATGTTTTACTTCTCTCTCTCCACTTTCTGTCTGGGGATTTTGGCTTTCATGCACACTTTCAATGTAACTCAACCAGTAAATCATATTTATTTCACAGTTGCCTATCACTCGTGCATTGTATTCTCATTCTCTCAAACTCACTAAACCGCTTTATTTCTCAAGAGAAGTTGAGTATCGTGACTTCAAGCACGTGCGAACGGATAATATTTCTTATAGGAGAGATGTTTTCCTTAATTTAATAAATAAGACGACCTCGAGGAAACTCAATTCTGAGTTAAAAATCGTACTAAATTTATGTCCAAAATTATATATTCAATCACAGTTCCAATCAGATATTGAACCGCTTCCACACAAAATTGAAGGATAACAAACCAATAAAAAAGAAATCCAAGTTTTATCCCTATCTGCTAATGGGAAACGAATGATCACAGACAAAGTAATCTAACAGTTATGAGTACAAGTAGTAAGTATGGTTCTATCAATTTTTGCGGGAAGCTGTTTCCCCATTTCATATTTTTGAGCCGTCAATGATTATTAGAGGAATTATTAATTTATCAATTTTTGCCCTTTACCAAGAATTACATAAAAATTAGTGCACCTACAGTCCTCCAACAGTCAAGTAGTCTAAGAAAATATACGCGGAATTGAGAGCAGTTGACCTTAGTCTTTCTTATAAAACACTACGCCCACGATTATGACATTGAAACAAATGTCGCTGGGAGAAAAGGAAAAGCACTTATGTATGAATGTAACGTGAGGGGCCTCTTTTCTACGGGTGTGTCTACACCAAGCGAAATTTGCTGTTTCCCCAGATTTCTTACTCGCAAATATCACCGATCACAAAGGTTTTCCGTCCCATTCGGTGAATCATCCCACTATGTTTAACCACATGCTGAGTATGTTATTTAGGATGAAATAATCATCGCAAAGACTTTACGCTAATACTAAACTCACGTACGCTTTACATGTTGATTCAGGTCGCAAATCATTATTAATATCCTGTTTACTAATATTAGGGCTGACCTTTGCAATTTCCTTCACGGCCATTATATAAGCCAACATTTTAAGTTAGAACTCATTCAGTTATAGTTGAAGTCAATTTTTATTTTAAAATAGAATATTGCTTTAAAATGGATATTTCTATATACGCAAAGAAATTTGAGAAAAAATCATTTTAAACTTCAGATAATCTCGCCGCAAATATTAAAAGAACTATTTCAGTATTTCGATTCATTGCAACCTCACTATGCTTAAAGAATAATATGTAAAATTTTGTAGCGAGAAAAAGATCTTGACAATAATCTTTAATTTTAAATTTGTAAATGGGTGGACAAGAGAAATTCTTTAAATATGTAAATGTGGTGTTGAGAAAACGCTCTGGACAATTCAATGAACAATCTCGGCCAAAGTTTCACGAATAGATAGATAGATAAAGAATCATCCCTTTAATAAACCAAATAAGGATATTTGGGCGAAATTGAGACCTAATGGTCCCTTCTTTCATTCAAATACGACAATAATAAGTTAATTTAGGCATACAGGCACATCGTTTCACGTATATCTTAATCATTTACTCATCACCTATGAATACCTATACACCATGGGGTGGCCTTTTTTTGAGAGTTTCCTTTACTACTGATCAATTATCTCTATGACCAAGCAGCTGTTAATATGATTTAATAATTTGTAAACAATTCAAAATTAAGAATGCTTGCTGAAAAAATCGAGTCAAGCATTGAGTTTGTTGTGATTTGGTATTGGGAACCCCGAGGCGCTGTTTGCTCGAATTATTGCTTTAGTAAAATCCCCGAAAAAGTTCTATATCCCATCTTATCTGCTGTTTATAGATGCAATATACAGGATATGATAACCATATACTGTACACCTTGAATTTTGAGAGTATTTATACATTTTTTATTTAAGTAGCATATGCTACTTTACTGCTTCGACGTTTATCAATAATTTGTTAGTGTATAGGAAAATGAATTATCAGGCGCTTCGCGTATTTAAATGCCAAATCAAAAGAAGAAGGTTAAATTATCAGCAGTACGGCCAGCATAATTTCTACCCAAAGTAATTTAATCTTCGATTCAAGTCACTAAACTCTCATGAACCTGAAGAAAGGTATTACTGATAAATGAAATTTTCAGTTCAAACTTGAGATAACCCCGTTGTTTAGATGACTGCTGAAAACCAATCCCCGGATTGATAACATGGCCTGGAAACACTTGAAAAACTGAGTCAGCTTATTAATACCACCGAAATTATTAATCACCCATCAAGCATAGACAATATCGTGGATATTATATTTTAAAACTTGATGGTGAAAAATTTATACGAATTTTTCCATTTTAGTTTTGACGTTATAATCCCTGAATGTTCTTAAGTCAATATTTCCAACTTATATGTGATGTCAGATCAAAGTTTCATTTTACAGATTCACTCAATTCCATTTAAACTATTTTTTAACCACCCAAAATATCATGACAAACGCGGTAGGACTTTTCCCTTGCGGGGTGTGATTTTTGTGGATTATCGGAAGCCATAAACTGTCCCCGTTTTCGCATGAATAAGTTTTTACGCAAAGAGATCCCCGCTGATCATCCAGCCGCAATCCTCAGTCCGTCGCAATAACACCGCGATTCCAATATTCTTGCTTTGAAAATTATAGACTTGGTAATATTTTTTTCATGCTTCGATAACGTGATACGATTATTTATTCAAGTTTCGCAGAGCAAAAATTATAACTCAGCGTTTGTAATTCCTTCTTCATCTTGTTCCTCATTGAGTAACGATTCTAAATTCTTCACTAAAATTTCGATATGAGATTACAATTTCAACTCACAGATTTCTTCAGTGTCATTTTATTTGATTCGGCTTTCCTAAAAGTCATGGAAAACGAGTCAGAATTTTCTCCATCGCAAGGTGTGATTTTTTTTGGATTCCTCGAACTTCCCCTTGCCCGAACAAATAGGATTTTTTTTGCGGTCACTGAGAGAGGAATCCGGCGGACTATCCACCATCCACAATCCACAGTGCATTGCCCCCTCGAAACCTCCTTTAGTTCGGCTTGTCGATGCACTACTCTCGGAGGGGTGCTGGGTGGTTGCACACGGATCGGTGGTTGCTAAAAAAAGACTTGGGTGTGCGTTGGTGTAGGTGGGCCTAGAGGAAGGGAGACGCAGACTACTACCGCACTCTTTTCCGAGAGGTCCATTTAAAGATAAAATAAAAGGAATCATTCCACCCGACTTCTCTCTCCACACACACACACACACACACATATTCCGCTGCCTCAGATGACCACTCCGCCTCCCACTCCCTTACCCCCCAACTCCGACCTGTGATCTAGGCGGGATGAGTCATCCATTAAAGCCGATGGAAGCGTGGAGTGTTCGGGTGGGAGTTGAAGAGGGAGGGAGGGTGAACTCGTCGGGAAAAGGACAGTACTTACTTACGGTGGGAGGAGAGGCGGGATGGCATAATTGATGAATGGAGCGGGAGATGGGACGAGGTGGCGTGAGGGAGGAGAAGGGAGAGGAGAAGGTTTAGAAAGTCAAGAATCGTTCGGGGAGGGGCTGGAGCGTATGGGTTAGTGGAGAAAAGGGCTCTGTAGTCCTTCAAGCCGAGGGGAAAGGGGTGGGGGAGAGGTGTAATCGGAGGGGCAGGCATGGGGAGAAGTCTGGGGCGCGGCCCGAGACGTTCTTTTGGAAGTAACCCCCGGACTTGTCCTCTTCTTTACCCCTCTCTACCACTGTCGCCCACACCTCCTCCATGGGCCTTCCCTCTGCCGTTCGAGAGGTTTAAAGGCGGCGACTGCGTAGCGGACGAGAGGGAGAGAGAACAAGAAGGGGGGAGTTGGGTGTGGGTGGAGACGCAATGGTGTAGTCGTATGGGGATTGGTGGGATGGGCGGGCCGGACGGGGTGGTGTTAGAAGGAGGCATTTGTCTCAATCAGGAGCCCATTCTCCGGGGCGTCTCCAACGGGGGAGGGGGGGAGGAGGGGGAAGCGCGGGGGGAGTGATGTGGGTAATAGGGTGCGGTCGCGCTCGCTCTCGAGTGAGAATGTGGGAGGGGTGAGAGCGACCCACCCCCCTGCCATTATGGGTCCCTCAGGGGTGGTGCCGAGCCCGGCCCATTCAATCCCCTTGGGGAGGGGGTTGGTGAGTGGTTCGACCCCCGCAACCCCGTCGCCCCCGGGGTCTCATCTCCGCACCCCTCCTCCTACACACGCTCACCTCTCTTCGCGAGAGCGGAGGAGACCATCAGCGGCGTCCTCCCTCCAAAGGTGGATTGGCAGTTTGCGCAAACTGACCATTTTGGTTTAATCCCCCATTCCGGCAGCGGCTTTGTTTCCTGCCCGCCTCAAACCCCGTGGATATGTCGTCACCATCCCCTCCGAGTCATCAGGGGTCATTCTTTTGGTGGAGTAGGCACGGCAGTGAGGGATATGATAATGCTGTCTCATCTGAAAACCACTCTCGAGGAAATATTTTTTGTTCAATAAAAGACGTTCTTCCGTCTTATCCTGCAGATGGCCACAAAATTGTTTATTAAGGAATATTTTATGACTAGTGAACGGGACATGGCACAATGAAACAATTTCAGAGTGTGAAAATTATTCGCCAAACTTTAAGAGGATGCCTCGATAGCTCAACTGGCTAAAGCACTCGGCTGGGTAGCGAGGGATCCGGGTTCGTATCCTCTTCAAGGCGAATGATATTTACACTCTAAAATTGTTGCATTGTAATGTACACTTAGGGGATGACTCCGTTAAAAGTAACTGTTGTGGCATCTTTCGTAGTTGGAATATTCAGTGGTATGGTATTTTTAATTTCAGTTATCATATTATTTTGGAGTAGTTCAATTCTTACGATGTGATGGTGTCTAATGTTGTTATTTAGAACTTTTAGAGGGAAAAAGGAATTATTACCTGCATTCCCGGCCTTAATTTTCCTTTCCTGTTATTTAGTGGTTTAGCGATGCAACGCTAGACTTGAAAACTTTTCTTTCAGTCAGCGTTAAACTCAAGGAGTTGGTATTTGTGCTTAAATTTAGCCATGAATTTGAAATTCAAGGTTTCGATTGATCCCAAAACAGGCTTTCCAAAAATAGTGTCTTTCCTACGACTTATTCATACCATGGGATTATTTAAGGAAATGCCTATTTTTATAATTAATCAGTCAAACATTTAGACCTCTATTTTCAGGAACTCCAATTATCCGCGCTATGCAAGTATTATAAGTAATTTCCAACATAACACATATGATAATCTTTCATTATTTCATGTCAGGGCTCTTGTTTCCATAGATTCCAACTCTCCTCAGCTCTTCGTATGCATCTGCTATAAGCAGTTAACTCGATATACCCATGTGATAATTATGAATAAGTAATAACTGAATTTTTTTTCTACCTTCGCCCATGTCTTCCATTATCGATAGCGGCCCATTGCTCCCATTAAACCATGTCTGTAATTGCAATATCTTGCCTTTGATTCACCAACTTAAAGAAATCAGTCATAACAAATCACCAGGTCCTGATCAAATCCCTGCTCGTGTTTATAAAACGATGGCCTCAGAAATAGTTCCTTTCCCGATTATAATATTTGATAAATCCCTAAATGATCGCGTAGTACCCAAAGCCTGGAAAATAGCCGAAGCCACTCCCATATAAAAAGGCAACATAGAAAACCCGAAACTTACCCATCAATCTCTCTCACATCCATCTGAATCAAAAAATTTTAGAGCACATAATTATAAGTTCCATCATAAAATATGTGGAATCTCAAAATTTACTTACAGCAAAGCAACACAGTTTTCTAAAGGGTAGATCTTCCGAGACCCAACTGGAACTCCTCTTTCATGATATTTTGATCCCGGGGAAAATAATGCTCGGGTCAACGCTATATTTCTAGATTATTAAAACGCATTCGACTAAGTCCTTCAAAAAAGTTTGCTCCAAATGTTGGGAAGCTCTCTGAGTGATTTATAAATATGTAATAGATTGCATTAATAACTTTTTAATAGGTCGCGAGGAAAGGGTCGTAATAGACGGGGTATCGTCGGACACAGCAAGCGTAACATAGGGTGCCCCAAAGGGAAGTGCTATTGGTCCGCTATATTTGAATGTACGAATTCCGTTATTAAATGTTGTTGCATTTCAGTACTTTCTTTCGTCTGATTATGTTTTTCGAGTGCATGAACAAACCAATATTTTTGTATAGGTACCATGATATTGTTTGTATGTGGTTTTATTCTAGTTTACGGGTGGTGACCTAGTACCATCTACCACACGCCCTTGTGGTGGCTTGCGGGGTATTGTGTAGATGTAGATGTACATACATTTAATTGTCGTAACGCCCTTTGCCATACGCAAATTAAGTGGATCTCGATTTTTTCACTCGTAGATAACCATAATTTTCCTTTTTTGTTATCAGAATTTAAATTTTTATTTACCGCAATGAACACATCTTCAAAACAATCCACATATGGTTCGTGTACTATTTGTTTCATGCTTCTCTCTTCAACTCATTTTCCTTACTGTTAATGGGTTTCAGTTTGCATTTTCGATCCACAATTTATAATCTTCCCCATTTACAGAGTCATTCTGATTGATGTTCTCTCTGTCCTTCAGATAGCACTCTCATTTTTTCACTAACCGCACACTTCATTTGAAACGACCGTCTCCATTAGGACCGTCATGGGGACGGGGGAAGAACAAGAACCGCTGGCGGCGGGTCGTCTGGAGAGGTTAGATGCTCCTGATATATCCATGCGTGATTCATCCGCGGTTGCAGCCGTCTTTCGTCGGCTTTTGTAAGGGGTTTGAAACGATTGCCCAATTGAAATTCGTCGTCCCTTGTCACACTTACTCGTAGATTTGAAAGGTTCAGGTGTGCTCGTTCAATTCTTCTCGCCACGATCCAAGAGTGACAAGTTCTTTTATAGTGCGATGGGCTCTATAGGATTCCTCACGTCAGTTTTTCTTTGTTGGCGCGTTGCTTTAGGATTTTAGCTTAATTTAAACGTTCCCCAACACTCTACCATAAGTATTTCTCGGTGCATTCTCAAGGGTTTTACTTCATATTCATGCGCCGAAAAACGTCCGAATGTCTTAATCTAGTACACCTGTTCATTATATTTTTAGTCCTTGAAACTCGTAAGAAATAAAGGCAGGTGTAAGCAGTTTTTATTTATACACCCTCATCTTCACAGTACTTGTAAGCCTCCCAAAGGACATGTGGGGAGATAAATAAATGCTGGTGCTTGGATTCGGTTTCTTATTTTGCGTATCGCTCAGGAGATATATGTGCGTAGGCGTCTATCTCTCCCGATTCAACAAAGTGGTCGAATCAATCTACATTCATCAGTGATCTATAGTTCCAAATTAAAGTTCCCACGGAGTCACAGAAGTGCTTAAGTGCCCTGTACCTTCCTGAAAGTTTTTATCTTCCCTGCTTTCTTGGTGAATAAAGGGGCTCTCAAACTAATCCCTCCCAACTTACCCGACACTCTTACTCTCTTTTCGTGGTAATTTATTTCAAGTATAGAGAATTTTCTCTCAAAACTTTCCAATATTTTAATATTTTCTCCAATGAATCCCAAATAATTTTTGCATATTCCAAATGTGACCTGACTAAATTGGATGAACTCTTACTTTTCCTTGTTATTTGCCTACAACTCTAGTTTCGTGAAACCTAAATTTTTAAAGGCTGAACCGCCAACTCCCTGTTTTGCGTAACCGTATACGTGTTTGAATTAGCCAGATATATGTCAAGCCCCTTTTGAGGCTTTATAGTTAAGGAAATAAGGGAAAAATCATCACTAACTCTTTCATCATCCCATAAAAATCCATGCTTACTAGTCTAGCGACATTGACGCTTAAAGAGAATGAATGAAGATATGAGTAAGGAAAGAAACAACGAGTATGAATCGGGTGATTTTTTTCTTGAAAACTTATTTTAAATCGTATTTTAAATCGGGTACTTATGTAGATGTAGATGAAATTAGTAATTTCATTTTATATTATATTAACTTTCCCTATTAGATGTAATTCACGTTGGATTGCCTGTACGGTAGATGACTTTTTTCTCATTTTATATTTCGACGACGGTAATTATATTTTTTATCAGCAGTGCCGGTACTTTGGAAAAAAATTGTCAGTACTGCTCTCTTTAATTTAGGTCAATTTCAGGAACCATAATTACTAGTACTTGACCTCAATTATTTGTGGGACTCGTATATTATTTTTCAATTCTTACAATTTCCGAATTTACTTGGATGGTATGCTTCACAGCACGACACTACCCGAATTGTTTCTGCATCTCTAATAAAGGTGAGACCATAATGTTTTGATGGATGCAAATAATGTATTGGAAAAGTTGGAGGGTCACTTTCTTCTTCGTACCTGAGGCAGATTGTTCACATTCCTTATCCATGCTTTATGGAAAGCTTTAAACTAGAGACCAGAGGGTTTTAGGGATCCAAGTGGTCATTCTACGTAATCCTAACCCACTTTCTTTAGTATGAAGGCTTTGTATACTTACAGGAAAATTTCATCGCTGCTTCGTTAGGAACTTTAACTTTTTTTCTTTCATTTTTCCTTTCTTCAAGGAGGTAAGCACCAAAGTTTCAATAACTATTACCAACATGTTATATCAAAATTCAAGGAAACCAAGTCTCCTAAGCTAATATTCTAATTCACAGTTCATTATTTACAAGTGCAGAATACTAACATAAAATATTAAGCCTAATATAATTGGGAGAATTTACGGTTCTTGTACATTGAATAATATAAAATAATGAAATATTTTTACCTGTTTCACCTTAAGTTAGGAAGTGTCAAGTACTATGGTGACAAATAATTAATTTCCGATCAGTATATTGGCCCGCGTTTGTCATTTTTGGTCTGATATTGCCTATCAATATTTTACTTATACAATATTATCAAAATAACTTTGTAAAAACTTTTAAATTTTGATTGTATTTTCGGTTCAAAGGTGGAACGGAGTTCGATTTAGTAATGGATGCGTCCTTTTAATAAATCTTACTGTCACTCACCGTTATATTGATGTGACAAAATGTACGTGTGTAAACACGCCCACACATATACATATACATTATATTTACACATACATACATGCATATATATATATATATATATATATATATATATATATATATATATATATATATATATATATATATATATATATATATATACCCTCTCTTCCTTGAGAAAGGTTGGATCACCACCGAAAATTCGGAATACGTGTGAGTTTCATTTTCTGGGTTTTTGTCCGCTGGTAATGTCTTGGTATCTTTATATATTATATTATTATAAGATAATCTACCAGTTAAGGTAATTTTTACATGGACACAACAATCAAATAAGTATTTTGTGACTCCAAACAAAACAAAATTCAGCTACCTACTCTAAATCCTTTATAATATATATAAAAAAACCATAATCACAGTAATCAACCCGAAGGTCGGTTTAGTAGGTGATGGTAGAGCTCAGCCATCTACCAAGCCCCGCGGCCTGTGAATAATCACATATCAGGGCAGGGGGGCCAGTTCCTTTCCCTGTGCCGGTTATGGTTTCCCAGGAAGATCTGGTACCCGAAAAATCAACTAGCTTGGGTGGAGCTGCAGGTGCCCATCGAGCATCGGAGCTGCATCGATCCCGGGACCCTCCGGTCAGTAGTCCAACGCTCTACCCACTAGACCACCGCGACCCGCCAAATATATATATATATATATATATTTCTATATACATATTTGTGTGTGTATAATGGGGGAGGGTATTTTTGCATCCCATGTCTTGCCCGTCCAAAAGATATGTCTGTCGATCCACCTCGGCCTTGCTCCATCCCTTTTATCCTCTCATGTACGCGCCTTCGGATCGACCCCTTCCAACTTCCCCCCTGCTCTTTTTGCAGTCAACGGGGTCTGATGGGACGGGGGGGAGGAAAATAAGAGTCCGCGTGTCCTGAGGGCCTCCGTCGGTCCCCATGACCCTGGATAAGCCACCTCTCGACCCCTCCCCTCACCCTCCCACAAGACCGACCTGAGTCCCCGTCCGTCTCGGCTTAAGACGACGACGCCCCAGGCAGTCGGTCGTATCTTCCGGCCGCGAGAGGCGCCACTGAGGACGGTCTAATGACGCGACATCTCTCGGGAGCGACCCTTTCAAAACCCCTGACCCACTTGCATCTCCCCGAAGGCCCTCGCTCTCCCTCCCTCCCCCCCTCTTCGTCCGACTACTCCACGCTGCTTTAAAGTCTCGCACGCTTCTTATCCCGTTCTCCTACCCCCCTCCCTCCCGCTGTCGCAATTTCCAACCCTGAGATGCCACATTCAAATCCCTCCCTGCACTCGAAAACTTGCTCCACTCTCCCCTTCCCGCCAGTAATTTGTTTTATACCCAAGACTTCCTTCCTTTTACGACGTTAGACAACAATATCTGTATACGTATCATAGTCTTATAGCGGCCATTGCAGGTCGCGATGGGAATGCGACGACAGGAACCGTAAATGGGTCATGTTTTTACTTGTGATGCGGGCAGGATTATATTTACAGTGAGTTCTATGGCAGAGGCTTGTTAGCAGTGCCACCATGTTGCGGAAACTAATTCTTTGAAGTCGTTCTCATTAGTGTTTTACACCATTCCTGTCATGATAGTGGAATTGGTTGGGGGAGGGATCAAGTAAAGAATACAATGCCGTCCGTCGTCCGTTTAGACTTTTCGTTTAGGCTTTAGACTCGATTTTTATGATTGCAAATCGTGTGGGGGAACAGCGAGCACTAGAATCTATCTGGGAAGAAGTGTATCTAAAGTCGCTAGTTGTCACTCCAGTGAAGAATTCCCATTTCAGACACTTTGGTTTAGCTCTGCTTTCACCTTTTGGCCTCGCCATACTGAAATTTATGGCCATCGTTTAATAAGTTCAGTTTGCACGATTACCTTTTGAAAAATGTTTAAATGTATTTGGAGTGCCGTTTTTCTTGATCCTTCTTCTTATTTGAAATGGAGAAAAATGTCCAGACCTCGAACTGTATTCGTAACTCTATCATAGCCAGCTGCTCTTTTAGTCGTTGGTACATGAACCACGCGTGCGAAAGTGTACTAGGGATCTACAATCGGAAATAAGTGGGACGATTTCATTACTTTCTATTGCACCTACGAATTCCATGATTTCTCCGAATGCTTGAGGCAGAAGAAAGCGACAGTTCGCATGATGCACTTGAAATTGCGATTGAACGTGAATCAACTGCATATTTAGCAATTGGTTAGCTAGCATCCACTTGAACTAACTTTTCGCTTTCACATTTCGTTGGTGGCGTGCTGTTGTATCTATGTGGCGCCTTAAAATTCGGAATCACAGCAAATACCGATACGAAATGTCAATCTTTCTTTATCTAAGAAATTCTATTCGATGGGGAGAAATTCGCGACTGGTGGGCAGTTTCTTTTCATCACTGCTCATTCGATGCAAATGTGGTTTGACATATAACGGCATCACAGACTGAAAACTTAGAGACAAGAAGTCGATCAAAGATACCGATAGTTTTTTTCTTCTGCGTGCGAACGGTTATCCGAGCCTTATAAAATAGGGGTCGGTGTTATTGGAAGGAAATTTCTGTGTTAAGTTCAGTGCATGATAGAGGGAATTGGCTTGTTTAGCCAAGATTAACTCAATCGATTTTTCGTTATTGTCGAACAATGACGACAATGGATAAGATAACCACGTGAGTACATTGAGAAAAGTTACAATGAGGAACGCATTAGACTGAAACATTGTTCTTAGCATTGCTTTAACACGTAGGTTAATCACGGGTAAAATTATTCTGATGTTTATTCACCCCATTCCACACACCCTGACTTGCAGGGCTTATATAAATGAAAAATAAATAAATAGGTTTAGTGTGAGCATAACCGTAGATAATGTTGGAATTGATAAGATGACAGTACACATCATTATCACTGAAAATGTGGCGATGCGAAAAACCGACGCCAACCTCGTTCCTAAAGTGTTGACGAACGACCAAAATCAGAGTCGAGTGTACGATTGCAAAGACCTGCCACGCGTTGAAGAAGACCTCGAATTTTTGGGCTAGGGGACACTAAGTGCCGTCAAAGAATCTTGCACGATAACCGAATACCTGACGAAAAACGACATCGCGACCATTTCCTAACAGTCTCAACTTGGCACCAGCAGACTATTTCCTATTCTCACTAGAGAAATCCTTCCTCAAAGGACACCACCATGGGACCCTAAGTGCCGTCAAAGAAGCTTGCACACGCACCCTTAAGGACCTTCCGAAATCAGCATGCCAGTGAGTGTTCGAGTTGTAGAAAATTCTCTGATAGAGGTTTGGCGACGCTTCTGACGAATTGTTGCAATATCTGAAATACTGTATATTGTTTTTTACCGAAACTTTTTCCCATAATTTTTATACAAAGCTTTCGTTACTCGTTAAGGTATTCATGTGATATATATTGAATCATTGCGCTAGGCAAGGAGGCTTTCTCAAGGAGGAGGGAGTTGATGACGGGGACGTTGAGTAGGGATGTTAAGACAAGACTCGTAAAAACTCGGATATGGAGCGTAGCCTATCTACGGCGCGGAAACGTGGTCACTGAAGCAGGAGGATAGACGTAGATTGGAGGCTTTTGAAATGTGGGTGTGGAGAAGAATGGAGAAGGTGAAATGGACCGAAAGGACAACAAATGAGGAAGTACTAGAGATAGTGGGTGAGGAGAGGGGTTTGTTGAGAGAAATCCTATGAAGGCAGGAAAAATGGATGAAAGGCGTATTGAGCGGTAGTGGAATGTTGAAGAGGGTAATAGAGGGGAGAATGTTGGGCAAGCGAGGTAAGGGTAGGAACAGGATAGGGATGTTGGACGGGATGAAGGGAGGAAAGAAGTATGCAGAGATGAAGAGGGACCTGATATAGATTAGTTTGCTAGGTAGGGAGTCACAAAATGTTTATTTCATAGTTTTGTCCATCCAAAAACCTACCTTGAACGGTAGATTACCTAACAATATATTGAATCACTTACAGTCTCTCTGACGTGACACATTAGTACCAGTAAAAACAGTAAACGGAACATGCACGCTTGTGCAATGTGGTGCTGAATGACATCATTTGTCATAACGGAATCTTATTTATTCGAAGAAACTGCGGGAGATGCTGCAACAGTAACTTCTTAACGGAGTCATTTGCTAATATGAATTACAAAGCCACAATATCAAAGGCTAAATTGATCAAAGCACTCGGCCGGGCATCAAGGAATCCGAGTTCAAATCCAGGTCAAGATGAATGATTTTTACATTCTGAAATTGTTGCATTGTAGCATCTTAGAATATAACCAAATCATAAAGTCACTTTTTTGAATCCTAGATTCTTAAAATCTTAAATTGATTCGAAAACTAACCCATTTTACCTTCATCATCATCATCATCATCTGCAGCTGTACAGCCCTGTGTGGGCCTTGGCTTCCTCTATGATATGCCTCCATTCAGTTCTTATTCTTGCTTTTTCCTTCCATCTTGTACCTCCCATTGCCTTCAAGTCATCCTCCACATCCTGTAGCCATCCCTTCCTTGGTCTACCTCTTCTTTTGACTCCTTCCATCTTGCTATTAAGTATCAGTTTGGGCATTCTGTCATTTTCCATCCTTTCTACATGCCCCAACCACGCCAGCCGCAGTGACTTGGTAAATCTCACTATGTCTTTCCCTTCTAGTAATTCATTTATCACCATGTTCATTCTAATTTTCCATCTCTCTCCTTCTCTAATTGGACCATAGATTCTCCTTAACATTTTTCTTTCGAATTTTCTAAGTGTTTCCTCATCCTGACTTGTTAATGTCCATATTTCAGCTCCATAAGTTACCACGGGTCTAATAAGCGTTTTATAGATCTTCATTTTTTTGTTCCTTGATAGTAACATTGATTTGAGGATTGTTACATTTGCAAAGTATGCCCTGTTACCTTCCATTACCCTTTGGTTGATCTCCGTGGATATCTTATTTTCATTGTTAAGTCTTACTCTTAGAAAGGTAAATTCCTTGACACCCTCAAACTCATAATTCCCAATTATTATGTTTTGTAGGTGCCGCTTGTTCTGATGCACTGACATTTTCAAGTATTTGGTCTTCTCTTCACTAACCTTCAGCTTCACTTCTTTACCAGTGTTTTCTAAAATGTTAAACATTTCTTTTAGGTCATTCACATTTCGTGCAATTAGTGCTACATCATCTGCATATGCGAATCCTTGCTGGGATTTATGCACTATGGTCCCTCTTAGTTTTTTATTCTTTCATTGCATTATGTAGGGCCAGGTTGAATAACGTGGCTGAGAGAGCATCTCCTTGTCTTACCCCCGAGGCCATCTTAAATGCTCCTCTTGCTCTACCCCTAATAAAGGCTTTACATTGTGATTCATGCAATGTCAATTGAACCATTTTAATCAGTTTCCTTGGAAAATCATAATCTCTCAACACACGTATCATCTCTTTCCTATTCACGCTGTCGATGGCTTGTTAGAAGTTAATGAAGAGTATATACAAGTCAACATAATATTCATAGCATTTCTCCATTATTTGTCTTACCGAGAATATCTGTTCAATGGTACTTCTACCAGCTCTAAAGCCACAATGATATTCTTCCAGTATGTCTTCAGCATAGGTGCTTATGCGTTTCAGGAGAAGACTGATGAAAATTTTATATGCTACATTTAGTAATGTAATGCCTCTATAGTTTTTGTAATCATATTTGTCACCTTTTTTATATATTGGACAAATCAAACCTGTCTTCCAGTCTTCTGGGAACTCTTCCAACTTCCAAATACTACAAATTAGCTGATGTAATGCTCTATTTAAATCTTGACCTCCGTTTTTAATCAATTCAGATGTTATACCATCGTCTCCTGGTGCTGCATCATTCCTCTGTCTTCCAATACTTTCAATTACCTCTTCTATTGTTGGAATGAGCACTTCCTGATCTTCTGTGTGACTTTGTTCATGCTCTTCAACCCCTGTAGTTAATTCCTTATTGTACAGGTCATTAAAATATTCAGCACATCTTTCTAGTATCTCATTTTCCTCCCCAATGACTTGACCATTTTTATTTCTATAGGAGTGCACTTTTGGTTGATAACCTTTAGTCATGTATTTTACTGCTTGGTAGAACTTTTTGCTTTCTTTAGCATTTTTTTGGCCAGGTCGATATCTTAAAAATCCATCCTTATCTATTCGAGGCACATTTAGAGGTTTCGTAGCAAGCGAATTTTTTAAAGGGTAGGGTTGCTAGCCTTACGCCTAACCCCCAACTTGGAGGGTCAGGATTTAAATTCAGGGTTTACTCCCTTAGAAAGGCTTGTTTCTCTACACATAAAGAGCCCTCTCTACCCTATCATGTCAGGCACATTTAGTCTGGCAGTTCAGTCAAGATCTGTCCGGCAAGGGAGGCCCTACCAGTAGCTGCGCTACCGCCGGCATAGCTCTTGACATCCTTACCCGCGTAACCACCACTACTACCCCTTACCACGTAATCCTCCCCGCCCGGCACTGAAGGTGCCTCAGAGGGAGGACCCATTTTACCTTATTACCTTATAATTCGAAAAATAACCTATTTTAAATGTCTAAAAATTCTAATTTTCCATTTATTGGTATGTGATTTTATTTTGTAGTTATAAGAAAAGAATGGGGAACGAGATGGTGCGGCTTCCCACCCAGAGGGCCTGAGTTCAAATCCTGGCGGTCTCGAATATTTTTCAGGAGTATCTCGATCAGTACTTGATGTGCTTTGCGGAGAGAACTTTGAGTAAGTACGATGTCCTTCGGATGGGACGTTAAACTGCGGACTCCTTGGCGCCTAGAAGTAGGCTAATGCCAACAACGGGGACTCTCTCTACCCTAAATTCTTTCCTCTCCATCCTAATGGTAATCATCCTAATGACCTCCTTACCTTTCGGTCGCTTCTCCTAAGTACTACTACCATATAAAAAGAGGTAATCGTCCAGATGTTTTAGGTGAAAAACCATTTTGCTCTCGACCAGTATTTTGCATGCTTGTGACAGAATAACCCTCTGATTCGTGGACTGTGATGCGTATTCCAATGTAAAATATATCACGACCTCAAATATATCTATTTTTTCAAATGATTAATGTGTTCTATACAAGGAGACTAAGAAAATTTGAAAGAAAACCTTGACTGAGGTAAACTGTACTGCAAGGAATCAGGTAAAATGTGATCGTCCGCAGATATCCGATTTATTTCTCGAATTTTGCTTTTATTTCCTCTGGAGGAATGTATAACAAGTGTAATGCGTTCCTTTATCTCCAGTGATAAAAATTCTAATATAAATTCTAACGAAATCTTCGCCATAATGCTGCTTTCTGTTCACGGAAGTGTCAATGGTGGGTTCACTTGCCGCGTTGCGATCTGATTCCCGTCACGCAAGCTAAAATTCTCCGTGGAGCGTGTTTTAAAAAAAAAACATTCAAATAAAAATTTCAAATTCGACGACACTGCATTTGCTCTAGATAAAAACCTTTCCTTGACCGGGTTTAACTAAATAAAAAAATGGTACGGGCGAACGATTCATTAAAACGTGCGCGCCTCATAATTGTAGTTTTTTTAATCAACTGTATGGATAACGAAACCTTTGCCAGCGTTCTCCGTATTTAACGTTACGGAACCAATTGGTAACACTGTCTTGGCGCTTTCAAGAATAATTGGATTTGGGTCCCATGATCGCTGGTGTACTATTAAACAGAGATTGCTAAAATGATATCATGATCAAATCTCAACGTTCGGTAGAAATCTCCGTTAAAATACCTATTAAACTTGCGGAAGATATCGCACCTTATTGAAAAACAGTTTTTTTACGAGTCGATAGAAGAATCTATTTCGCGACTAGAAACCAACTCGCACGACCCCGCGCTGCTAAGGCAACGATAAAGAGTGCGCCAGTAATTTTAGACCGATTTCTTTAACATAGGCATTCCGAAAAATCTTAAAACATTTTAACGGTTGCGCTGAAGTCCTCTTTGGTTTTCCTCCATGTCAAAATGTCAGCGGCTGACGTTTCAATGACCGAGTTAGTCATCAAAACGTCAGCAACACACACCCTGACCCGATGGAAAGCGCGAATGTACTGCAATCGTGTGCCGAGAAAACATCAAATTTTACACATTTTATTGGTTGTAATGTAAGAGAATTTCTGGTCATTTGGAACAAACTCTGTCATAAACAGCATGGGGTTTGAAGAAGGTTATCATTCCAAACAAAAAAAGGGTATTTATTTTCATGATATCTTGAAATCAGGGGAAAAGATGGCATAAAAGGATGCTATATATTTACTATTTTCAAGAAAGCCATCCAAAAGGTCTCTGAGAAAAAAAATACAGGAAAATCAGGCGTTATGGTTTCAGTGTGTGATTAAACACAGTATTAAGGAGATTTTTATCTAATGGTATACAAAAAGTAGTGGTTAACGGTTGAGTTCATTAGCGAAAAATGTAGCTTCAGAAATCCACAGGGTATTTTCAGAAGAATGTTATTTCTAATGTTAAATTATTTACAGGCAACACAGCATTTGTCAAATGGATAGGGATACTGGCACATTACGTGCTACTCATAAACGAATGATTTGAAATTATTTAGGAAATTAATATCAAAATTAAATATCAGAAAATGTTTAGCATTGATGTTTTGGAATGAGAGGTGAGGTAAACAAGGCATACATTATAAAATACTTAATATTGACTAAAGAATTTCAAATCATGTTAAATAAATGGATATTACACTGAAATTAAATTTATAATAGGCACAATAAAAAATGAAGCGGATCAGATTTAAGGAATCAAAGTTCCCTTTGACGACTTAGAGGAGAAGGCAACGGAAAACGTGAATGATAGGTATTACAACGCTTAGGCTAGGCCACGAATGGAAATCTGTGCTGAAAATATTTTGAATTAACGGGAGAAAAAGTTAATTTAATGGCTCAGAAAAAATCGGATGGTTTTATTAAAAGCTGCTACCAAAAGAGAGTTAAAGTTATGCGTATGCCAAAGGTGTTTGTTTGGAAGGCTCTCGAAGACAACAGGCGAGACTTCGAGAACGGTACGTTACGAGGCACCTGAGTTTCCTTACTACATAGATGGAAGTATTATGGCGCCAAATTATGTGTACATTAGTAGATTCGACCACTAAGTTGAAGGAAAGATAAACACCGTCACCAGTTTAAGTTTTAGTTATTCCCTCACACAATTAGCAATCGTAACAAAATCTAACTCTTGCGCCCTATATGCGTAAATATAAACTTTGAATCCAAAGAAACTCATGGTTTTGGTGTGTGTACAAGGTTTTATTAATATTTAGTATAATGAATGTATCAGTTGATATTTACAATGAAAAAAATACTGTTCCTCTGTTAAAAAATATAAACGGAAGAATAAAGAAAATTCTGGAATGTATTTGAAGTATTGAAGTCCTTTACACACTTTTTCTTGAATATAAAATAGGATGAAAAAATATTTTTAAACCCACGTCGATTGATAATATTCCCCATGCACTGAAATCCCTCGATTATTTAATTTTAAACGCATTATGCAAACACTGTTTGAGCTTATTTTCCAATATTAAAATTATAAAAGTTACATTGAATTAATTTCTGGATACGGATAAAGCTTTCTATTTTATGATCAAAGGAAACGGCAGCATGTCCACCTGACGACCCTTTACGTATTGCTACTGTGCAGGCTATTAAGGCCCGTTTCTCTTCCAGTGTCAAGTACAGTGCCTCCTATTCTTAAACATGTTATTTAGGAAAGTATTAACATCCGAGGAAGCATGTATTCGGTATTGGCTCTGATAATGAGCTTTCATCGACACTGTAGTTTCTGTGCTACGTATCACAACCATAAGAGCCGAAAAAAATCAGTAAAAATGCAAACTAACTTGAAAGATATTTGATACATTTTACTTAATTGATACGATAAATGGTAAACATTATAATAATATTTAATTGCTTATCAACGGAAGGGTCAGATCTCCCGCTCATGAAGCGTGTGTATACATTAATTTTTAATGAGAAAAATGAAATGGTGCTACACGGAAATTCGTATGTTTAAACGGCCTTGGAGAACGAAAAGAATAGATAAGGCTTTATAAATGTGTAGAGAACCCGAGTTTACTGGTGACACCATGAGTATTAATAATTTGTAGCGTTGAATAGCTGATCGGATCAATAGGTTCCAACAGGAGCTAGAGAAAACACCATTTTTTGTTTCAAAAGCTCATTCTTCCTCACACGATACACTTTCAATACAAAATCAATCATATGCACCCGCATTTGAATTTCAAAATGCAAAATTGAATAACCGATTATAACCAATAACGAAGGCTCGATAAATCTATTGTCTCGTGGTATAAAAAATAGCCTTGTATCAGTGACATACTTGCAGTGGTATTCTGGCATTTATGTATGCATTCAAATATATAATCAATTTGGCTTATAAGTCAAATTTATGCATAAATGGCAGATGCACCAATATCTCTCATTATGCGCGCTTGGAAAGGCTTGAGTTTATGGCGTATGTAATTTCAATGGATGCAGATCTCTGATTAGCTTTATTTATATGCTAATTTTGGACGGTGCCACCGTCAACAAATAGTTTTCCGAACTCCAGCTCATTTCATATGGTTCTTTCGTGACAGCGTCACATGTACCATTTAAAAAAAATAACGATATTGTCAATTCCTTTGGATAGATCAAATTTCAATATCTAATCAGATCATCTACAATAAATGAAGATGTTAAACATAAAACTTCGGCCAGCTCACATTGCTTTAAAAAATCATATATCAGCCTCATACATCCATATTCGGATTATGGTCAAAACATGCTCATTGGATCCCAAAGCTTGCATTTTTCTTTCAACCTGGGATTAGAATTTTCATAGAAAAATATGTTTTGATAGTTTAGAAAGCCATTTATATGAATACGCCGTCTTTATAACGCAAAACGAGTGTATGCTTCTTGAAAGCTCATTTAGTGAAACTTCGTAGTTTTCTCCAAAATGTTCAACCAGACAGATCTGCAGTTCTTGTTGTATCTGAATCATAGAACGCTTTAAACGCCTTTAATTATATTTTTCATTTAAATTTGAATTGTTGGATTTGCATAAATGGTTATCATGAGCTCATGCATCCTCGATTACTCTTGTTGATCGGCTTTTCTCAGTAGAACAAACCTTTAATTCTCGCTATACTCCTTTCCTCTCGGTCATCTGTAAGCTCGTGTGCCAACCAGGCGCTGTTCCTTTAATTGATTTGTCTAATTAAGATACGGTTTCTTTTTTTCGTGTCTTAAAAAAAATGCAAAACAGTTTTCAAAAATCTAAATTTTGATAGTATCCACAATGCCGCAGATTACTTTAACAGATGGTCACTTCCTGCTACTTGTAACTTGTTTATTTATTTGTAAAATAAGTCTAAAACTATACAACATGATTATATAATGTAAAAATATGAAGTATAATGATGATAACAATAGTATGAAACCAATATAGAATACTAAAATAAATTAGATGAATAACAGTTAGGTGATAAATTTAAAAAACATTTAAAATTTGTAAAAATTCACCGAATGTCGTAAAATTTATAAACTGTAGCGATTAGTGAAACCTAGACTATTTCTACACGAAATATTTTTTCTGGTGTACATTAATTTTCAGAAATATTTATTGTGTATTTGCTTGATATGTAAGCCAATATATTTTCAGGTGTTTTGTTCAAGATTTAATTCAATTTGATTTTTTCTCCACCAAGCCAGACTACTTCCCTCCCGTGTACCCTCTAAAAGATCCATCGTCTGAGTCAAATGACACTTGATATAAATGCCTAGGAATTCGTTCTTCATGAGAAAGTACCGGGTTAGGTGGAACCAAAAGTCTAATGTCTTCATCACTTGGACGTCTTCGTAACTCTCGCTCTTCCTTACATACCATGGTCCCTTACTGCCGCCGGAGCCATTCTTTCATTCGCGTGACCGAGAATCCCCCCCCTCCTAAGTGTGAGGAGAGGCGAAACGTCGCTAAGGGCTCCTATCCCTCTATCCACCCGCTGGAAATCCAATTGGTATAAAGTCTCAGTTTGCACTTCAGCTAATCCTCTCGCGTATTTATATCCTCCCGAATCGAGGTTCGACCTCATTAGAACCAGGTTTCCCGTGGATAACGGGGTATCCCCAGAGCCGAGGAACTTCCTTGGAGACAAGGTCAGCGTATCAACGTTCAGAGCAGGACGACTCTCGACCAAGGCCTTAAGAACCCGCGCCTCACTTAAACCCTGTGGCTTGGGTCGCAGGGAATTATGCAGATGCTGGCTTCCATCTCTGCAGCGTGCGGGGAACAACACATTGGGTGCAGCTCGCCGCTCATCGGATTGGAGTTGGAAATCGTGTGGGGTCTTAGCGGATAGATTTTCTGATGCGAAAAGAATTTTCGATGGGTCCATCCATTTTCGGACAGAACCGAAAGTCATTGTGCAGTGTGTTAAGGTTTAAGCAATTGAAAGAATGTATCGTTTCCAAATACCTTAATACCTATGCAGATTTAAACTGCCCTGATTAGCTCCCTCATAGAAATATTTTAGCAAACGCTCAAGTCTGATAAAAGCTAATCTTTAAGTGTTGCAAACATAAATAGTAAACTTGACAGTCATGGTTCCCGATTTAATTTTTTTCCAAATTAGTGGTAAAAGATAATATATTACCCGATGCCATTATGAAAATTAGACTTTCAAAAACCATAAGATAGATATCATGGAGCTTCATCAACTCATTCATGGGGTCAACATACTTTGTACCCATTGGAAAGCTATTTTCAGGACTAATATATTTCATATTTCTATTTCGCTTATCAAGGATACTCCGTTCTATCAGCCTTCAAGATTCCAAGACCTCTCGAAATGTCTTTTACACACTTTTCCAGGGGTCTCCAAACTTCCCCGAGGAACATCTTCTCACCTCTGCCCCACGTATCCGTCTTCCTTCCCGTCCACTCTATTTTTTCCATAATGACGCAAAATGCACATGGTATCGGTTTTAAAACATCATTTTTTTGACTGAAAATGACGGTTTAACGGCAAAGTGCTCGTTGATGTACTCAAGATCGCACAAACTCTAACTCCTCTCGTTAAGTGTTAGACTTTAACTGCAGCTATCTTAGTGCTCCTTCTCCCACCTTGCTCCTAATATCCCTTATCGCTCCAGTTACCTCGCGCCTACGTTATCCGAAATGGCGTGAATGACCTCCTTTCAGGGTGCCCTCGGTTGAGGTCGCTGCAAACCAGGACTGCAAGAAGAAATCTGTGAACCTCAAGCTTTGCGGCTGTTCTCTTAAGGACTTTGGAGAAGAAAGTTTAGGCGATGAAACAAGCTTAGGACGCGAGCAGTTTAGGTAATTAAAACTCTCTTCACTGTGCCAACTTTACATTATGTATAAATTAAACTATGTAAAATATGCAGCTAAATAATAGAATATATTTTAACAATAAGAAAATGCTTTGGTAGGCCAATGAGCCAAGGATAGTCATCAAACTATAGGGTTTCGATGGAAACAAAAAAATGCCGAAACCGTAAACTACATGTTTACGGTCTCGGCATATTTTGTTTACATTGATTCGCGACCGTAGCTACATTCCATGTATATTTAAATTATATGGTTTCGTATTAAAGATATATAAAAGTGATCCTCCTGCTGTGAAAGATTTCAAGTATAAGAAAATATTTTCTTTTGCGGAATAAACTTTCTACAGCAATTTATAGAAGGGCAAGGAATCATTTTGGTTGTTTAAGTTAAGAGTAACTTTGGACGAATGCAATAAATTGGCGTTATCAACATCTACGATTACCCATGAAAATATGATGATACAGATGAAATATAAAAATGAAATGAACAGAATAATGGGTAAAGAGGGCAGATTTTCAAGGGCTCTTTTGCAGGATAAGAGAGCGAAATATTGGGCATTTCCAGAGATTATAGAGAACAAGGAAGGAATATCGGCAGATAATAAAATGAATTGGAGAGCTGCTACACAATAAAACATGAATATATAGCAGATTGTGGTCAGAGCCTTCTTAAATATTAGACTTACTTCTAAGCATTAAATGAAACTGATCTATGGAAATCCATTGGCACAGATTACTTTATTTTTTTATCAGCCATCAAAATTGAACTTTGATTAGAAAATATTGAACAAAGACTTTTTTAATTTGGTCAAAAAACATTTTTCAACGTAAGAAAAATTTTCTTTGAGTTTCGAATGTGCAGAGAAAAGACTTTGAATAAACATTTGAATAAAAACGATACCACAACTTATTTAATCCTTCAATATTCGTCTTGACCAGAATTTAATAGAATGTATTACAGAATTCATGTAAAATTATTCATAACGACATTAAGATAAGAGCATTCAGAAATTTTCAAATAAATTATATGCATGAACTATACAATTATGTCACTATCAGACATTGACCTTAGGAATCGTTTCATGTTAATCATAATTGATTCATTGGCTTTATTTTCCTCTTGTTAACTCTGCAATTATATCAATAGACCCACTACCTGCAAATTTAATCTATGTATCAATTGGATATTGACGGATGATTGATGGTAGTTTCCACTTGAGGATTCTCAAAACATTTGGAAAGAAGTAACTCTCCTGAATACGGCTACCGAAAGGATATACTGGTAGCTTTTAGTAAAAAATAATGCATTGCGAAAATTGAAATTAGGAAGGAAAATCGAGCAACTAATATTTTAAAACAAAAGTAGCATTTACTTTATTTGTGAAACATGCTCTCCCATATTACCCCGCTAGATATTGTTTGGCCATGTATGATCTTTATAGAATTTCTCGTATTTAAGGGGAAAAGGGCACCTTGAATAAATTGATTTGACAATTGGTCATACATTAATAATTCTGTAAGCGATTGTTTTGTTTGTACATTAAGAAATAAATGTAGCTCTAGCATCTTATATGTGCCTTATAAGTCTTAGGATTAAATACCATAAATAGGAGAAATTGACTATATATTGATTATAATATACTATATATTGATATTTTGATTGAATAATAATATACTATATATTGATTGCTAATCAAATTAAACCAGCAATTTGTGTTCCTTTCTTCCTCAAGCAATTAAATATTTCTAATAAACGTCTTACAAATCTCTGTAAAAATGAATGTGTATGTGAATTATTTTGATAAGAAAAATGAAGTAATATCTATCTTTAAATTAATAGCATTGAATGCTACATCGCTTTTCAAATGTTGGCAAGTCAGCTTAAATTTGATGCACTTAAAGACAATCAAATGAGTAATTAGGTACAGCGCTAGTGGCTCACGTACTCTAGCCTGACCTACCTTAACTTGTTCTTGAGTGGCGAATGGAGACTAGGTTGTGCTCCATGTGTTTCACCTGCCGCTTAATTCTGTTTAGCCCCGCTATCTGAGGTGTTTCACAAACGCAATTTCGGGTTCGACAGACCGGGCGGTACACAAAGGATGGGTCAAGGATGGCCCATGAGTGACCCATCCTCTCTTGACCGTTCGTCGGCCGAGGCAACCGAGATGCTGACCCTCTAGTGGGTTGAATGGGAACTATGGACACGGAAGGTGACATCCAAGGATTCTTGTTCACTAAGCAATGGATCCCTTTCCCCCATTGTTCAATCTTAAAGGATAACGTCTAGATGGATGATGTTGATGCATTTACAGATACTTCGCCCGAAAGTGTCCATTGCTACCAGTGAAAAATAAATTATGTTGTCTCAGTTAAAATTAAGTTGGTGGTTGACCCAGTGAGCTGAGTGGAGTAACCATATGATATTCTCTTAATGTCGCAAGTTATTTTAGATTTATGCTATTTTTATATAAAAAGGATAAAGGAGTGGTTCCCGTTCTTTGGTGCACATAAAAATATGCCAATTGAAGAATGCTTTTAAATTCACAGTACTTATTTATTAATTGCCATTTGGTGGAGTGCACGTAATTTAGTTGCAACGTACTCTGAATATTGAATGGAAAAAGGCGTTTTATAACGAGAAGCTTTGGTTTGAGTTGAAACTTACCCAATATTAATTGAAAGCATGTTGAATTAATGTTAACCAGTATATGTGTAAGTATTTACGGTCAAAAATATTTCCAGTTAGAATTAAATCATATGCCTGATTGTAAAAAATAATAATAAGCAATATTTATTAGAATGTACTTCCTAATTGGTTTCAACCTTACGATTCATTCAACACATTTGATACTTTGCCATTTAAATTCATTGGAAAATAATATTTATTGTCTTGAGACCTTGGACAAAGTCCCTAAAGTCCGCAACAGCAAAAGCAAATCATAGTTGACTTTTCACTTCTTTCCCGAGGGAAAATATTTTTTTATTTTAGGATCATTGGGAACCCATAGCATGCATTGCTTACGTCCAAAAATATCCCCCTAACTTTGCCAAAGCATATCCAGCGAAAGTCTCTCTTTACTTCTTCCTTTTACTTGCTCTTTTAAATTATTCCTATTCTCTACCATTATCTGATTTTCCATGGTTACCCACTAGTCTTCGTTCTCCGAAATCCAGGTCGCCAAAGTGATGTTCCCTCTTTCCTGTCACTATATGTAGGAATCGGTTTGCTCATTCCATTGTAATTCAATGTTGTGCGACAGAGTGTGAATGCATATCGCATGTCGTTGAAATAACTTGTGAAATTCGCGTTGAAATTCGGTGAATGGATTATCATAGGGAATGAACGACAAAGAGGGGCGTCGGAATTTTTCACCAAAATCCACACACCCCACTCCGATGCTGGTTAGAGGCCTGGTGAGGCGAAATGGATGACTGTTTTAATGAATGAGATTAGTTGGGCATGAGGGTGGAGGAAAATGGGGTGGAATTTGATGGCACTGCATATAATATGAATATATGATTATCTCGACGTGTTGATGTTGCCCAGCAAGCTGCCAGGAAAACGTATAAAAAGGGCGCGTTAGGACACCCTTTATTAATATAAATTTGTAATTTGATCATAAAAATGATTTAAAAATATTTTTGAAAAATAAGCTTAATACTATAACCAATGCTTAATTGATTTAGGGTAGATATTCTTTCGCAATACGTACCACTACTGTACATCTAATCCGTGACTGACGTGACACAGAATACTCTTAAACCCGATACCACAAACGATATTCATCTACATTAACACCCTGCGAGCCACCAAAAAAGGTGTGTGGCAGGGGGTGTAGCACCAGGAGGAAACGGTGAGGGATGAGGGGGTTGGGGTTTTTCAAATAGGTGGGGGTATTACAATGACTCAATCTTTTCCTCTGCACACTTTCCGCCTTGTTTAATTTCATCCGAAAGTTCCTATTAATCTCTTTCATCTACCTCTCTCTCTCGACGTCTTGTAAATCCCATTGCCTTTCAGTCTCTCTTTCATTAGAATATCCTGCTTTCTTCGAATTTATCCCAAACAACTTTCTCTCTTCCCCTATCATGCCTAGAACTTAATTTTCGGTGTTTCTCTCCGTTCGTTTTAGTTTTTCTAGTATTCACCACATCAATATCTCAAAGTTTTTAACGTTCACAAAATTTACGACCAAGTTTCCAAGTCTTACGAGACTACCCTCCAGATTTAGGTTTAGCCCGTTTTTTCTTATCATCTTTACTTATGGTACCTGAGAACCTCCCCTTTGAAAAAGTTTTTTTGCCTAAGGCCGTTACTAAATAAGCATAAAATTATAAAAAAGCTCTATTATGCATGCATTCTGAACTAATCGAGTCTTTACATCTGTTTTGATCGATTGTTATGCTAATCCAATAGATGGCGGGCGTTTTCGGTATTTTAACGGATAAGTTTGTTACAGACAATAAACCTAAGCATTGAAGTATCGTACAACATTCAATTTGTTTTTCTAAGTAGGGCGTTTTTTGGTGAAAAAAGGCTGCACGAGATTCATTGAACGAATGCCATATTATGTTACTTTGGGAGAAAATATTTGAAATATCAAAGGTGAACAAGTAAATCCCGGGTGTGCTAAAGGGAACCACAACGTACATGTCAATTCATTTAGAGCAGAAATAGCACACCGAGCACAAAGGCTAAGTGTAAAATGTCCGACGTAAAGGAAGGATTTATTTTTTAGTATTCGAATGGCTGAAAAAGTTTTTCTTTCTTCTTTTTAAAACGGAAATTATGCGAACTTATATCGCCTAATTTAACTATTTATTTTTCCCATCAGTTTAAGTTCTGCATTTTTTCTATATGTGTTACAATTTGATCCTTTCATAGTTTTTTTCATGTTCATATGACGGTATATATATATATATATATATATATATATATATATATATATATATATATATATATATATATATAGGGGAGGAGCCTCCTTACCTTCGAAAGTCGGTTAAAGGAGCTGGGGTTGTTAGGGGGAAACAAAATGGGGAGGGGTCAGAAAGAGGGGGAGGTCATGCCAAGGGTCCATCCTCCATTCCTACCACCACTCTCCCGCGACGTCCAGGTCCTTGGCAACGGAAGAAATAAAATAAAAAACGGGAGACTTTCGGGGGGAGGGGAGGGAAGAGAGCGGGCACTCCGACCGAGATTCATTCCGTCTTTGTTTCCTTTTTTTCCTCATTCGTAATTTCCTCCTT